>PVJS01002067.1:0-88682 GCA_004027185.1 Glis glis | reverse complement strand
AAAAAAAAAAAAAACAACTCAATAGTGCAGCTGTATTAGTTCTGGCCTCTAATATAGCAATTTTAAACTGTGTGTGTGTGTGTGTGTGTATGTGTGTGTGTGTGTGTGTGTGTGTGTGTGTGTTAAGACTTCCCCCACTCCACACCTTTAAAAATATAATGAAAACTTTAGACCTTCCCTCCACAAAAATAGCACACACACTGGATTTCTGGACACTTCAGGACCTTTTGAACACACTGCTGGTCCCCAGGTTAAAGAGAACCCCACTTCCCCAGCAGGGGTTACTTTTGGGCACAGTGTGGAAGTTGTGCTTTCAGAGTCTGGCAAATGGTTAAAAGCAGGGAGCCCTTCTGGGGTGGTCTCTGGGGATGTTATCCTTCCACGTAGCTGGGGTCAGGAAGGCTTGGCCTGCAGCTTGGTTTGGCTTCTCTGGAGATCCTCATGACTCCTGCAGCTGGCCAGTGAAGCCCGGCCTGGGAGCAGCTGTGTGGCCTGACGCTGGGAGAGATGTGCAGTCCCATCAGCCACCCCGCTCTGCACAGCTCCTCTGCTGGCCTCTTCCCTGTGTGCTCTGGCAGCCTGTCTCCCTGCTGGAATGGGAGGAGTCTGGGGCACGGCCGGGAGTATGAAGCAGAGCAAGCAACAAGCCTCCAGTTCTGCAAAATCAGCTTCCTCTCTGGAGGAGCCGGCAGACCAGGTTTTGTTTTATTTTTTTTTCTCCTGAGATTTACGACCAAAGCCCCACCTTTTCTCTTCTGTACTTATTTCCTGCAAAACAAGGCTGGTAGGTGAGCAGTAGAAGATGCTATTGTTTCCCTTTCAACATGGTTTGCCCTTGGGATTTAACAAAAGTTTTTAAAGTTATTTATTTATTTATTTATTTATTTATTTATTTGTGTGTGTGTGTGTGTGTGTGTGTGTGTGTGTGTGTGGTGCTGAGGGATTGAACCCAGGGGCATTCTACCTGCGAGCTACAACCCCAGCCCTATTTTATTTTTTATTTGGAAATAAAGTCTCACTAAGTTGCAGAGAGCCTTGCTAAATTGCTGAGGCTGGCCTTGAACTGAGATCTACTGTCTCAGCCTCCCAAATACTGGGATTACAGGCGTGTGCCACCACACCTGGCCTGTTTTAATGCTTTTAAAGATGAAGACAGCCAGGTGTGGTGGGAGGCTGAAACAGGAGGCTGAAACAGGCTGGGTTCGACGCCAGCCTCAGGAACTTAAGCTGTCAGCAATTTAGTAAGACCCTATTTCCAAATTAAAAAAAAAAAATAGGGCTGGAGGTAGAGCTTGGAGGTAGAATGTCACTGGGTTCAATCCCCAGCACCACAAACAAAACAAAACAAACAGAGCCGGGCGTGGTGGCGCATGCTTGTAATCCCAGTACTTGGGAGGCTGAGACCGGAGGATCCGGGTTCACGGCCAGCCTCAGCTACTTACTGAGGCCCTCCGCAACTTTGTGAGACCCGGTTTCAAAATAAAGTATAAAAAATAGGGCCGAGGGTGTAGCTCGGAGGTAAAACGCCCCTGTGTTCAATCCCTGGTACCGCAAAACAAAACAAAACAACAATAAAGATGAAGAGGCATAGCACATGATTTTCATGCACAACTCTAGTAACCAAGACCCACCTTTCTCAGATAATTGGAAGAACCAATCTCATACAGCCCTAATGGGCCCTGTGGTCTCTAGTCCCAAAGGTGGTCAACACTTCAGATCTTGTGCCTTTATGTCATGTTCTGTGCCCCTCTGGGATTCTCTCCTGAGACCAGGCTCATGTCTGTGTCACACAGCATCTAAATATGGACTCTCAGATATGCACCCTAAAGTGACAGTCCCGCTTAGCCCCCAGAACAAGGCAGGGGGATATGAAAACTTAGTTCAAGTTCCCTTCATTACATTTTGTCCTCTTCCCCAGCACAAGAATCTATTGCACTCATCTGTATGTCGATCTTTCTCTACAACAGCAGTTCTCAAACTTTCTTAGTCTCAGGGCCCTCCCATTTCACATTGGCTTGATTTGAATATAAGCGCCCTCCCTCCAATTCCTATGTTGGAACCTAAAATCCGATGTGATAGTATTAAACGGTGGAGCTTTTAAGAGGTGATTAAGTCATGAGGGTAGAGCCTTCATGAATGGGATTAGCAACCCTATGAAAGGGTTGCTAAAGGTAAAGGTAAAAGGTTAGCTAGGCCTTTTACCCTTCTGCTCTTCTGCCACAGAAGGACACAGCAATAAGGTGCCCCCTTGGAAGCGGAATAGCCCTCACCAGATGCTGAACCTGCTAGCGCTTTGATCAGTGTTTTGATCACAGCAGAACTGTGAGGAATACATTTCTGTTATTTATAAACTACCTGGTCTGAGGTATTTTCTTATAATAACACAAACAAACTAAGACAACCCAAAGAACCAGGACAGTCAACACAATATTGGAGGAGAAGAACAAAGTTGGAGGTCGACACTGTCCAACTTCAAATCTGATTATAAAGCTTCAGTAATCAACACAGTGTAAAATAGTCAAATAGACCCATGGAACAGAATAGAGAGCCCAGAAGTAGACCCACATGAATACAGCTAAGTGGCCTTTGACAAAGCAACAAAGGCAGCACTGGACAATGACGCAAAGAGTGTTTTCAGAAAATGGTGCTAGAACAACTGGACATCCAAATGCAAAGAATAAATCTAGACACAGACCTTACACCCTTCACAAAATTAACTTAAAAGAGATCATAGACATAAATGTAAAGTGCAAAACTATAAAATTCCTAGAAAGTAGGAAGAGAAAATCTAAATCTTGGGTTTGGCAATTTTTTTTTTTTTTTGTAGTACTGGAGATTGAACCCAGGGGCGTTCTACCTGTAGGCTACATGCCCCAGTCTTATTTTTTTTTTTATTCTTTATTTTGAAACAGGGTCTCGCTAAGTTTCGGAGAGCCTCACTAAGTAGCTAAGGCTGGCTGCCAACCTGTGATCCTCCTGTCTCAGCCTCCCAAGTATTGGGATCACAAGCATGCACCACCTAGCCTGGCTTCAGCAATGAATTTTTTAGATACAACACCAAAGGCATGATACAGGAAAGAAAGAATTGATAAGTTGGATTTTCAATCAGTTTTACTATGAACCTAACATTGCTTTAAAATAAAATCTATTTTATTTATTTATTTATTTTTTTTGCCATACCGGGGATTGAACCCAGGGGCGTTCTACCTCCGCGCTACACCCCCGGCCCTATTTTTTTATACTTTATTTTGAAACCGGGTGTCACGAAGTTGCGGAGGGTCTCACTAGGTAGAGAGAGAGAGAGAGAGAGAGACAGGGAGAGAGAGAGAGAGAGAGAGAGCTGAGGCTGGCCGCGAACCTGGATCCTCTGGTCTCTGCCTCCCAAAGTACTGGGATTACAAGCGTGCGCCACCACGCCCGGCTTAAAATCTATTTTTTGAAAACATGAGGGCTCCCCAAATAGTGTTATGTACATATCACTATAAATCTCACTATCATGTACAATTACAATGCACCAATAAATTTTAAAAAATTAGACCTCCTAAGACTTTTTGTTTATGTGAGTTATGCCTATCAATATTTATCATATTTGAAATTAACACTGAGGAGTCTAAAGAGATTGCTGTGTTAATTCACTTTAACAAAATAATAAGCCAATATGTTAACATAATGTTTTTATGAAAAATAACCATTTTTTCCAAACAAAAAAAAATAGTAAAAAAAGTGGTACTGTTTTACATTTTTGCACATCTCTTTAATGTCTGGTTTATTAGCAGACAGCTGAATTCTGGTACCTGCTCTTGCATTCAGTCCGTCGCAGCATCACGCATCACCCAGCTTCTGGAAAGCAAGTCTGTGCATTTGTGAAAGAAGAGCGAAAGAGGCAAGTGATGTCTTAGTATTAGGAAAATCGTTTTGAGCATGCAGATGCTCGGAAGGGTGTCAGACAACCTGGGAAGGGGTGTGCTAGTAAATCTCTAACAATATGCTTTCCTGGGGAAAAGCTCCAGTCTGAAGCATTTGCCAACTTCCGTGGTCAAGTACTCCAGCCATGGCTGATTTAGAGCCACCAATACAAGAGGTCACTGAACTCCAGTTGGGAAGAGATACTCACATGGGCTCTTACCTGAACTTAGGAAGAGCCACGACTGCTTTCCCAGTAGGCGCTGCTCGGGTAGTACAGGGGGCCCTGAAGCACACTTTGGGCGCCCCTGCTCTACTAGGCTGCCGTGTGGGCCTGTGTCTGGCCAGTCATACAGTGTCCTTGCTCCTGATGAGCAGAGGCCTGTGGACTGAACGCTCACCTAGTCCTTCTCCTCCCCACCACAGTGTATTCCCAGGTCTAGTCATGTGCCCAAGTCACCAATGACCTTGTTCACTCTCTAATCCATCCAGTGTTTGTCTTATCCAGCATTTGTTTTTATGAAATTGGGGTTTGATCTCATTATACTTTTTGGTTTTTGGTGGTACTGGAGATTGAACCCAGAGGCATTCTACCTCTGAACTATATCCCCCAGCCCTATTTTATTTTTTTATTTGGAAACAGGGTCTTTCTAAGTTGTGAAGGGCCTCACTATGTTGCTGAGGCTGGTCTCGAACCTGCGATCCTCCTGCCTCAGCCTCCCCAGTACTGGGATTACAGACATGGACCACTGCACCCAGCTCATTACACATTTTTAAAAACCAGCATTATGTTCAGCTATAGTGTAGGGACCTCAGGTGGTTCAGGGCAGTGTTCTCAGGGTCCCGCTCCTTCCTCTAAAGCCTCCTTGGGCCTCCACCCACTCTGGTCACCCACATGAGAGAGAGCCGAACAATAGAACTGAAAAGGCCGACATCTCTAATTAATCAGACGCTCCAGCTGGTACTGTCATTCGCAGGCAGCTATTTTGTGAGAATGAGTCAGCGCTCCACTTTATTAAAACCTCCCCTCTGTGTATAATAGTTTATGTAACAGGAACAGCAAAGGCACTCAGTTCTTACAAATAAAAAGGAAATCATCAAAACCACTAATAATAGAGCTCCATGTCATCCTTCTGCAGTCAACAGCATCTTATTCCTGCCAGTGATGGAGTGTACAGTACGGTCCCCTGCTGAGGAGTTATTAGCTCAAGCCAAGAAAGACAAGAGAAAATCTCACCCACCCACTCCCTAAGAACGCCTACCGAGTTTCTTTTTTCTACCAGGGATTGAACCCAGGGGCATTCTACCTCCGGGCTACACCCCCAGCCCTAGTTTTTATTCTTTGTTTTGAAACAGGGTCTCACTAAGTTGCGGAGGGCCTCACTAAGTAGCTGAGGCTGGCCGCGAACCCAGATCCTCCTGTCTCAGCCTCCCAAGTACTGGGATTACAAGCGTGCGCCACCACGCCCCGCTTCTGAGTTTCTTTTTAAATGCCATTTTTTCATTCCCTAAATGGATACATCCTTCCTAAGAGAAATTTTTAGGAATTCCAAAGGAGAGCTGTGGATGTGACAATTTAAATTCTTTTTGGGGGGGGAGAGAGGGAGTATTGGGGATTGAACCCAGGGGCATTCTACCTCCAAGCTACACCCCCAGCCCTATTTTATTTTTTATTTTGAAACAGGGTCTTACTAAGTTGCTGAGGATGACCTCAAACCTGCGATATTCCTGTTTCAGCCTCCTAGTACTGGGATTACAGGTATGAGCCACTGCGCCTGGCTCACAATTTAAATTCTTTACTCATATATTTCTTCTGATTTATTTCTGGGGCACACATAATAAATAGTCTCATGTTCTGAAACAAGTGGTATTTAGCTACCATAAAAGCAAAACCTCTTAATTTAGTCTCAGGTTTAACAAGGAAAGGTAGGTCCAGACCACCTCCATAGACTCCTGACATTGGATTCATGAAGGTTTGGAAAATTTGGGAATGTTTTTATATATTGCATTATAGTTCCTAAGATATAGGCCCAAGAATTGTATCTCCAGGGTCTTTGAGTTCTCTTTCTTGGGGAGTACTGGTTACTATGAACACCCCAGAGTGAAAAGTGCACAGGACCTGGGCTCCATCTCTGCCGCTCTCCAGCTGTGAGTCCTGGGTGGACACCTCCACAGTCCGCTTGACTGTACATCCTGGCACTGATATGGCATATACCGCGTCCTGCATTGGATCCTGTGACATTGTGACCGCCCTTGAGGCCCTCCAAGGGCAGTGAAAATCACACATGGAGATGATAAATTACAATGTCCAGGTGGCAAGTGCCATCAAAGAGACTTAGACAAGAAACCGTTGGAGCCCAGATGAGAGGTGGCTGACATTTCCTGAGGTGTCTGTGCTGATTTCACAGAGAAGAAAAAGAACATCTTAGCTGGTGTCCAAGAAGGAAGCATTTTCTAGATGAAAGACATAAAAATTGTCCAGAGGGTATCATAAAGTTCTAGACTGGTTAATAATTAACTGTAGCTGAAGCAGAATTAAAGGGACACTGCAGTCATTTACCTGTTTGCTTATTCCCTACTCTTGCTCTGCAGAGGTCTGTACCCTGAGGTGGGGTGAGGGCTGCCCCATAAACTTTGTTTCCCAGGCTCCCTGGCTGCAGTTCAGCCAGTGAGAGGCAATAGGAAGAAGGGAGAAGCCAGGGGATTTCTCCCCCATCTCCCAGTGCTGGGCAGCATCTCACAGTGGCTGGGTCTCCTCCGTAGCTCTAATTACCTCCACAAGGCCCCTCTTGGTGGACTAGCTCCCACCAGGCCAGCCCCACATGGTCCCCAGGTCCTCCGCCTCGAGCCTTCGGCTCTGGACGAGTGAAGCTGCTTGCTGTCTCCTGTTTGGCTTCCCAGCTTTTCCATGGCCTATACCTGATTACTGTGTAACTTACCTTACTTTTGGAAACATCTAGGAAGGTCTGAGAGACACTTTACCCTGTGGGTTTTTGGTTTTCTGTTGTTGTTGGGTTTTTGTTTTTGTTTTTTTTTTTTGGTACTGGGGATTGAACCCAAGGACAGTCTACCTCTGAGCTACATCCCCAGCCTATTTTATTTTTTATTTTGAAACAGGGTCTCACTAAGTTGTTGAGGGTCTGGCTAAGTTGCCAAGGGTCTCACTAAGTCGTTGACGCTGTCATCGAACCTTCAATCCTTCTGTCTAAGCCTCTCAAGTGCTGGGCTTACAGGTGTATGCCTCTGTGCCCGGCTGGTTTTGATCTTTCTAGGGATGGTAAATATGCAGGACAGCCAGCAGGGAATTTATGGGAAGACACGACAACAAGAGAGAGAGGAGGGTCAGGATGGCCTGTTCCAAGGTGGTGGCCACATCTGTGGAGCATTTCTGAGGTTAAATGCATAGGTGTACACACGCTTGTAATCCCAGTACTTTGGTAGGCGGAGACCGGAGGATCTGGGTTCGCGGCCAGCCTCAGCTCGCTCTCTCTCTCTCTCTCTACCTAGTGAGGCCCTCCGCAACTTTGTGAGACCCGGTTTCAAAATAAAGTATAAAAAAATAGGGCCAGGGTGTAGCGCGGAGGTAGAACGCCCCTGGGTTCAATCCCCGGTACCGCAAAAAAAAAAAAAAAATGCATAGGTGTAGAAGTGGATTATCAGGGAGGGCTGAAGGAGAGGGAAGCGGAGACGATGCCCAGGTTCTAGGGGAGGATGGTGAATGTAGGCACAGGTGAAAGAAGGAAGCCAAGGATATGGAGAGGGGACCTCCAAGCTCAGGGTGCCTTTGGGACAGTCTTAATGGAATGCCGTTTGTGAAGCCAGGTGAAACTCTCAGAACCAGGTGATGAGGTGGGGTGCAACAGCTGGCCAGGCCCCCCAGGATGGACTTTGAGCCGTGGGCAATTGGGGAACAATACCACACTGGCCAATGAAAGCTGCCCAGTCAAGGGACGGATTGCTCAATGGGAAACTGTCCATTTCTCAGTTCTGCTCACTTGCCGTATAGGAAGCCAACTCCCTAACACCCACATTCAGCAGTATGTGGAGGATGCAAATATGTTTCTCCCTAAAGCCATCCAAGGCCCAGTGAAGGGTCCTGCACTCAAAGGAAGAGAATTATGGCTAATGATAAGGAAACATTAAAATGCCCAATCCCCCGATGCTGTGACCCAAGGTGGCTCTGGCATCTGCGCCCCGGGCAGTATTCTAGAAGAAAATGGCCCTGGCTTGGATGCCAGCTGTTTACCTGCAAGGGACAGACAACTCCCTGTCACAGGTGGCATCTGCCCTTGAATTCTGTGATTCTGCTTTCCCAGGAAGAACAGTTACTACCAGAATGGAAAGAAAGAAAGAAAGAAAGAAAGAAAGAAAGAAAGAAAGAAAGAAAGGAAGGAAGGAAGGAAGGAAGGAAGGAAGGAAGGAAGGAAGAAAGGAAGGAAGGGGGAGGGGGGAGGGAGGGAGGAAGGGAGGAAGGGAGGGAGGGAACTTTATCTCTTATGTTATATCCATGGCAGGGAGAACTGAAATGGGCTGAAAGTTGTTCCAGAGCTTCTGTCTGTCACAGTCCAGAGATCTTCCCTCTGACAGTGAAGAAGCCCCTCCAGACAGCTGCCGGGGCGCTGCTCCAACCCCTAACCTTCTCTGCCTCTCCCCTGTTGGGCAGGTTATTCTCACAGCTAAAAACAACAGAACATTTCTGCGTGACCTCGGTAGAAACTGGCTTTATTGGCCCTTCCCCAGGCAGGTTAAACAAAGAGGAAGGACCCTGGTGAAAGGCAGAAGTAATGAAGCCCTCCTCCACTGGCCTAAAGTGGCAGGGAGACCAAGCGAGAACAGGTGACCAGAGCCGCCAGATGATGATGTGACAACAGGCCACCACCCGAGATGAAGAATGATGTAGGTCTGATTTTCATTCTTCTGAAGAGATGTGTGATTTCTGTCCAAGTCGTCAGGAAACCTCTGGTTCCTCATTCTCCTGGCAGCACAGTATGGCGTTGGCGAAGAGAAGTGCTGCGAGGGCTGAAGGGCGCCGCTGCTTGCTGCTCGCCACCCACGCCTGTCCCCAAGCTGCCGCTGCCTTAGGTCAGCCTTGCTCACGGGGAAGACTTTGGAGGATGCTCTCCAGAAGCACCCAGAGCCTGCCCACCTGTGATACTTTTAAGGTATCAGGAGAACTTTTAGATTTGCTCTCAGATCGTAAACCAAGAGAAAAAAGAAATAAAGCAAGCACTACTGATCTTGCAACACAAAAGCTTCTCCATTAGAAAGCCTCGTCCGGCTCCAGTACTGCGGGCCTCTCCTCAGCTCCAACTCGTGACATCACAGCTCAGCGAGCACCGGAGGGAGGGCCATGCTCACTAGTCTCCACGTCCTCGGACCAGCCACGTCTTGCTCAGGGCACTTCAGGTTTGGTAAATAAGGAAACTGGGGACTAATAGACTAATTGAGGCCCCGGTGCAAATGGGCTGGACCCTGGGCCGTGAAGACAATGCAGGACAGTTCTGATGGAGAAGAGAGCAAGGGAATGATATGGAAAGATGCAGATGGAATCTAAGCACTGGAATTAAATGGGTGAGGATTATACTCATGGGGGCTGTTCCAGGCCTGGAGCCAGTAAGTTACATGCTTAACTCATTTTAATCCTGACAACGCTATGACATAGATATCATCCCCCAATTTTGAATGAGGAAACCGAGGCTTGGAGAGGTCCAACTGCTGGGAAGTGGTGGAGGCCCTCGGGGGTAAGCAGGGGCGGGGGTTCCTCCCTAGACCCACGGAGAAGCAGCGTGTGTGTTGGGTCCCACCATGGACTCTGGAGTGGACCATTGTGGATTCAAATCCTGGTTCCACCCCTCTTGCCTAAGGTCAAGTTACTCAGTCTCTATGCCTCTCAGTGTTTTCATCTGAAAATGAATAATGTGGTAATGTTAAACAGCAGTTACCTCATAGAACTTTTGAAGATTAAGTTAGTACTGTGCATCAGAGGACAGCTGGCCCACCACCTGTTTTTGTAAATAAAGTTTTATTAGAACACAATCAGGTTCATTTGTTTACATTTTGTCTATGGTTGTTTATGAGCTACCACAGCAGAGCCAAGTAGTTGCGACACAGAAGATATAGCCCACAAACCTAAGATAGTTACTATCTGGTTCTTTACAGAAAATGTCTGCAGATCCCCCTATGCATGATGAGCTAATAATGGTGCTACATAAAGTGCTATAAGGGTAATTATAATTATTAAGCATTATAGGCCCCCGCGTCCCTCCATCATCGCCACTCTGAGGATAACCTGCCTGCCTGACATGCCAGGCACTGCATGGGGCTAAGGGCCAAGGTGAACAGGACAGATGGTCCATGCCTGCTTCTGTGCCATTTATAACCTAACGGGGAAAACAAAGGAATAAATGAAGAAAGGTGGAAATTACAGACTGTGATAAACTCTATGAAGAAAATAAGCAGGATGTTGAGCTGGGAGACTGAAGACTGAAGACTCAGGAAGGAGGTGATACCTGAACAGCAGGTGTGAGGGGCGGCCCAGGGGGCAGTGAGGGTGAGGGTCAGTGTTGGGAAACAGAGGAGAGGCATTGTTGCCTAAGTGTCATGGATGAGGGGAGAGCAGGGGGGAGGAGGCAGGGGCCAGGCCCACAGGGACACGCGGCCTCGGGAAGGAGTGTGGGCTTATTCTAAGAGCCGAGCATCAGGAGGCAGCGTGAGCACCCTGGACGGCCCTGACAGGACTGCTCTGGAATCTAAAAAGACTCTTCCCAGTGCTGAATGGAGAATGGATGGTGGGGGGGCTGGGGACAGCAGGGTAAGAGTTAGGAGACTGATGCCGTCCAGGTGAGAAAGACGGTGCAGGTCTGGGTGGGATGGGATGGGGTGGGGTGGGGTGGGAGAAGGGGGCAAACTCTCACTCAGTAGACTGAGTGAGGCTCGAAGGCCCAGGAGGAACTCTCAGGATTTGGCCTCCACAACTGCCAGCAGTGAGATGGGGACAGGCGAGGTGAAGGGAGGAAGTCAGGAGTTGTTGGGGACCCCAGGGAGACAGCCTCGTCCCTTTTCCTGAGGGCACCTGCTCAAGTGAGAAGACTGACCTAGGCAAGACATGCCCGTTTCCTTCCTCCGTTCATTTTATGCCTTGGCTCCCTTGCCCATCTGTTTGCTGTGAATGGACGTTGCTTTTTTGGTATCCCCGCCCTCTTGCCTGGCCCGGAAGGGAATGTGGTGGGTAAGCAAGGTCTGATGACAGCCAAGTCCTGTGAGGCCGCCCTGCTGTTCCCTATCTCCCCACTCCCCGTCAGTACTCTGCTAAGGCTCAGGGTCACAACTTGGTAACCTTCTGGGTAGCACAGCACACTGCTGGCTCACATTCACTTCTACCCACCAAGCTGTACGTATTTCCATGTCTCTCCAGGTACATATTATGAGCTTTTTCATTAGACACCCACTGCTGCCCCCCAAACACACGAGGACTGCTCCCTGTCATCTGGCACCCTTAACAGAGCTGACTGCTTTCCTTCTACCCAGAGCTGCCTTTCTGTTGCCATTTTTCTCATTTCTCTATGTTATCCTCCAAACACATGTTCCTGCTCACTTCTCCCAGTGCATTATTTTGATTTCATGGTTACACGGGGTGATCCCACTAAACACTTATTCACTTGGTCAGCCACTTTGTGCAAATCATTCCTTTGCTGAGAACATGCCACAGGCAGACCTGGAGGGAGAAATAAAAATGCAGCTTGGTGGGCCTGGATGCCCCCCCAGCCTTGGCCCACTCCTCAGCCCAGCAACACCCCCAGCCACTCTCTCCCCATCACCTTCCCATTGCTGGCTCCAGGCCAGGGCCTGATGGAAACAGACTTCCAGATGGCGCCCCCAGACCTGAGTCCTTCATCAGATCCCACCAGACCTTCCTACGGTGCTCCCACCAGATCTTCCTACAGTGTTCCCACCAGATCTTCCTACCATGCTCCCACCCTCCATGAACTCATCTGTGCTCTTCCACTGAAGAAGGTGGGGGGCCCGAGTCATCCAGCGGTGCGGGTATGTGTGTAACAGCCCTACATAGCCTAGAAATGCACATTACATTAGTTTGATGATCTCAACTGTAATCACATAATTGGTATTGCCAATTAGTCTGCTGTCCCCTTACCCTTTATGTGGCATTTGGCACTTTCGTTTTGAAACTCCCTGGTCCCTTGGCCCTAAGGACACGGTACTTTTCAGTTCTCCTCCCAGCGCTGACCACACCACCAGGAGGCTCCTTGTCAGCACCCTACTCCCCGCGGGGCTCCCCAGGCTGGGTCAGCTCTCTGCCCTTGGTTCCTGCCATAGATGGTTCCTTCTTATTAGAAAGGCTCCCTCCTCCCCAGCTGAACTGTATTTTTGTTTGTTTGTTTGTTTTGTTTTGTTTTGTTTGTGTGGTACTGGAGATGGAACCCACTGGCATTCTACTTCTGAGTTACACCCCTAGCCCTGTTTTATTTTTATTTTTAAAACAGGGTCTTGCTAGGTTGCTGAGAGTCTCACTACTTGCTGAGGCTGTCCTCGAACCTGCACTCCTCCTGTCTCAGCCTCCCAAGTACTGGGATTACAAGTGTGCGCCACCACGCCTAGCCTGTATTTTTGAATGTGGGAGGAGGGCACCCCACTTCATCGAGTTATGGGACTATCATCTCAGATTCCCATTTCTCTTCCATTTTCCCTACATCAAAGGTTTGGACCTAAGATTAAATGTAGCTGAGCATGGTGGCACGTGCTTTTAATCCCAGGACTTGGGAGGCTGAGACAGGAGGATCACAGCTTCGTGGCCAGTCTCAGCTACTTAGTGAGGCCCTATGCAACTTAGTGAGGCCCTGTTTCAAAATAAAGAATAAAAAATAGGACTGGGGGTGTAGCTCAGAGGTAGAATGCCCCTAGGTTCAATCCCCAGTACCAAAAAAAAGATTAAATGTGTTAATGCGCATAAATTACTAGCATAGTGTCTGGCACATAAATAAGCACTAAGCAACCGCGCATGTCCATCCTTCCCTCCTAGCCAGGTTTATTCAATGCCTGTGCTATTGCGGGATGGGTGGAGCGGGTTGCCAGGCAGCTCTTGTTCCCAAGGGGCGTTCAGTCCAGGTGGGCATCAGTCCTACACACAGATGACAGCAGCAGTTCTCAGAGCAGTCAGGTCCCCGACACTCTGCCTAGGAATCTGCCCCAGAGCATGATAAACTACTGGCATGGACACCTTATCCCAGGGGAATAGACCTCTGTTTTAGGGGGGGTCTATTTGTTACAATAGTTTAGCCTCCCCTAATTAATATACTTCAGCATCAGGATCTCTCAGTAGCAATCGGAAGGCTGATTTTTAATCAGGCTCCCAGGCTGGATTCTATGGCCGTGACAGTGAGAAGCGCCAACTAGACCATTGTGGCGGCTCTAGGCCCCTTCTCCCCATCTCCTAGAGCTCCAGGCTGGTGCTGGACTTCTCGTTCCCCCCTCTCTTCTCTGCCTACACTCATTCTCTTGCTGAGAGGAAGCTTGAGCAGGTTCCTCGCTCACAGAGGATGGAGGCAGAGTGAGGAGCTTTGGCCTAAGGGCACCCGTTACCTGGGAAGGAGGGTACTTGTAGGTAGACAAGCAACAACCCAATTCATAAACATTTATGGGGCCCTCACCTAGGTGCCAGGGACTGCACGAAGTGCTAGATCTAAAATCTCACTGGCCAGGGTCCTTTTTTTTTTTTTTTTTGCGGTACTGGGGATTGAACCCAGGGGCATTCTACCTCTGAGCTACACCCCCCAGCCCTATTTTTTTATTCTTTATTTTGAAACAGGGTCTCGCTAAGTTGCGTAGGGACTCACTCAGTAGCTGAGGCAGGCTGCGAACCTACAATCCTCCTGTCTCAGCCTCCCAAGTACTGGGATTACAAGCGTGCACCACCACACCCAGCGCCAGGGTCCTTTTTGGAAGACTTAATCATGTCAACAGGTGCAAGGCCAGCTTTCCACTTCCAGCTCATTTGTGTTTTCAATGTTTATTTTAAACCTTTCTCTTCTTCACAAACCTTGACCACTCCCTTCAGTCTCACCAGGAAACTTCATTTCCTACTGTACAGAAAAAAATAGAAGTCATCAGACTAGAACGACCTCCACTTCCTGCCACCAGACCTGCATTGCTCCCTGTGTGGGGCCCCTGCTCTGCCCTCTCCTGCCCGTGGTGGCTGCAGAGGTGACATCTGACTTGGTCCAATCTCCAGGCTGGGCTCCCCAGGGATTCTTTTATGTAGATTCTCACCCACCTCCACCTGCTGTGCCACCAGCCTCTCCCTTCTAGCCTGTTCCACAAGTCTCCCCTAAGATTAAAGAAGAACAAAACAGTCCCACTCTCAGATTTCCCTAAAACTCTCTCCTTCCTCTCACCATCACCCCCAGCCCATCTCAGCAGGCCTCTCCGGCACCCAATCCTTGGCCTCTCCAGCCCAGTTTACACCCCCACCAAATCCCCAAACTGCTCTCACCAAGGCCCCCAGTGGCTTGCGGGTCACTGACACCAATGTTCAATCTTTAGTCTTCCCCTTATCCGACCACTGGGCAACGTCTGACATAGTTTAACTCCTACTCCCCACATCCAACACATGCATTTTAAAATACTTTCCCAAGCCCAGCGTGGTGGCGCACGCTTATAATCCCAGTAGTTTGGGAGGCAGAGACCGGAGGATCTGGGTTCGTGGCCAGCCTCAGCTCTCTCTCTCTCTCTCTCTCTCTCTCTCTCTCTCTGTCTCTCTCTCTCCCTCCCTAGTGAGGCCCTCCGCAACTTCGTGAGACCTGGTTTCAAAATAAAGCATAAAAGAAATAGGGCCGGGGGTGTAGCGCGGAGGTAGAACGCCCCTGGGTTCAATCCCCGGTACCGCAAAAAAAAAAAAATTAAAAAAAATAAAATACTTTCCCTCTCATGTCCCTGAAGCCAGACTGAGCTGGCCTCGGGACCATGTATAGACTAACAACTCCCAATGGCCTCTCTCCCCAGCCCAGACAGCCCCTCTGCATCTAGACCAGGCTCCTGCCCCCCCCCACCGTCTCCATTCAAAAACCAACACATCCGAAAGTGAGGCCAATTCGCCCTCTCCCAAGCTGCTCTCTCCAGAGCTCCTTGGTGAAGACTCACTGTCTCCCTTGCTGCTGTCACCAGAAAACTAGCATTGTTCCTGGCAATGCCTTCTCTCCTCCCCCACACCCAGTAGGACACTGAGTCCTCATGAACAGGCCTCACAGATACCTTTTGCCTACTGCCCTCCAACCCCACAACCAACCTCACCCACGTTTTCAATAACTTCCTTCGTTCTGCATCTACTCAGCATGTGAGCCTTCGCTTCATGTTAAATCAGAAGGTATGGTACGTTTTCCTCGGCTGCGTCATAGGTATCTGCCCAGCCTCTCCCCAGAAGCCTAACAGCACGAAGGCAGAGGAGGGCCCTTCCTGATTTCTGCTTAGCTTAAGCCTACCATCGGCCTCCACGGTTCAGGGTCAAGGGCCTCCCTGAGGGCAGGCTCAGAACACAGCCTGGCTGCTCTAAGCCATCTGCCTTAGGAAGAGAGAGCAGAGAGCCTCTGGCTGGGGCTCCGCATCGAGTCAACCTCATCCTGTCCTCACTTCACGGCTGGATTCCACTGACGTAACTGCTCTGAGCCTGGTGACCAAGCTGGAGCCTCTGTGTTGCTTCCCAGATCGGATTTCTTTCCTTTGCTAGGTCCCTGTGTTCACTCCCTGCAAAGATGCAGCTTGCTCTGCCTACTGGTTTTTTAAGGATCTGAATCCTGCCCCAGAAATGTGGGGCATCGACCTCTGATGCTGCCTGCCCGAGGCTTATTCCAGCTTATCCCCACCGCGCCCTCCTGCCTGCTCCCAGCTCACCGACTCTGGCCCCTAAGGTCTACCTGATCTGGAGATTGCAAAACGACAGCAATAGGATAGTTTAAATCATGGTCTACCCCAGCACATGGCAGTTCTTTAGCTTGTGTGTTTTTACTTTAAATTTGAATGCCTTTAGCCTACGCATGCATTTTCCAGCTCCCCAGAGACCCCACAACTCTCTAGTGCTACTAAACACATGGAAGAAGAAAACCAGCTTTACTGAATACCTGCCAGACACTAGGCTCTGTGTATATATTGGCTCATCTAATCCTTCCAGCAATCCCAAGTGGGAGACATCACCATCTCTGTTTACCAGTGGAAATATGGATGCTGTGGAAGTCAGGCAACGTGCCTACATCATACAACTACAACCAGCAAGTCATAAATCCAGATTCAAACCCAGGCCTGCCAGACTCTGAAGCCCACACTATTTCCACTCTGCTATTAGGAAAAGCAGTAAGTATTGGGTACTGTATAAAGAAGGCCTTCTGGCCAGGGGTGGTGGTGCATGCCTGTAATCCCAGTACTTGGGAGGCTGAGACAGGAGGATCTCAGGTTTGAGGCCAGCCTCAGCCACTTAGCAAGGCTCTCAGCAACTTAGTGAGACCCTGTTTCAATATAAAATAGGGCTGGGGGTGTAGCTCAGAGGTAGAACATCCTTGGGTTCAATCCCCAGTAAAACACAGAGGGAGGGAGAGATAGGAGAGAAAGGGAAGAAGGGAGAGGGAAAGGGAGAGAGAGAGAGAGAGAAGGAGGGAGAGGAAGAAGGAGAGAGAGAGAGAGAGAGAGAGAGAGAGAGAAAGAAAGAAAGAAAGAAGGAAGGAAGGAGAGAGATTGCTTTCTGTAGCAGTGTGGAAAAGAAAGGAGAATTCAGATAGACCTAGGGCAGGATACAAGTAAGTGGGCAATAATTCAGGTCATCTAGGGAAGAGACTGTAGATCTCTGACCCAGGGAACACACTAGATCAGGACTGGCTGGGAAAGACAGGACATAAGGAACAGCAGTGACCTCTGCAACAGTTGAGAAGAATGCAGAGGAAGAGGTGGCTCGGGAGGAGGTGCTCCTAAAACATCACAAACCAGAGCAGCCAAAATAGATCTGGGTGAGAAAGAGTCAGTCTTTCCTTGTGAGTGTGGGGTTAAGCCTTGCAAGTGACACGGAGCCGCAGGAGAGGAGCCTGGGGAGTAGAAGGCCGCCTGCAATGTGGCCTCAGCCCCACTCTGGCACGCGCAGGGTGGGAGGAGGACCAAAGGCTGCAGGTCAAGTTGGGGAATGCCGGTGGGGACAGTGTGGCGGCCTCCAAAGAGATGGCGACAGCTGCAGCACGGGCTGGCGACAGAGGATTACCAGGCACGGGGAGCCTTCCCAGGGCAATCTGGACAGCACTGCAGGTGCAGGGCGCTGAGAGGAAGAGGGTGCAAGTGCTAGCTACTCTTTCCAGAAGCTTGTCAGTGAACGAGGGAGAAGAGGAGCTGGGGAAACATGGGGCCTCCCGTTTAATAGTAAAGGAAGGGAGCAGGAGGCAGAGCCTGTGGGGGAGGGAGCCACGCAGGGCCTGTCAGAGGGGGAGGAGCAGGCTGACTCAGGAGTGTAGGTGGAGAAGCTGCTCTGGGGTTGGTTGGGAGGAGAGCACCTTCGCCTTGAGGGAAGAAAAGGCTGTGGGGGAAATTCCAGGGGTGCTGTGACTTGGTAAGGAGGGAAATTGACAGAGTCCATGGTATGGAAGACTGAAGCACGGGGATCTGCTGAAAGTGAGTGGCAGCCTCCTCCCCGCAGATCTCAGGACACCCCGAGAGGGACACGCTGGGCTCAGTCACTTGACACTGGGTCCACGAGGAGCTGCGTGTCTGATGTGCACGGCACATGTGTGTGCCGTGTGGTTGCACACTGCTTCTCCACAGCACCCTCTAAGCACGCACCACCACCTGCCTGCAGATACCAATATGCAAAATGTGCTTGTCATTGTTCGCAAAATGTGCAAAATATACTCGAGACTTTGAGTTTCTCTGTCAGGACTAATGAGTGTTTTCACTTTTATTTCTTGGTCCTCTACCTACTTCCTCATAAGACATGGCTTGCCAGAGACCATATGTGTCAAGGCTGCTATCTGATCCCTCAAGTTGACAAAATCATTTGGCCCAACTGTGGCAGCAGCAGCAGTAACAGCAGGAGCAGCAGGTGTCCCCAGCCCTGGAGATCACTTCAGTCCTGCAGCATGCTCCCCACCCCCATCCCAACGCCACACAGATACCCCCTGCTCTGCTGGGGTAAGAGCTCCTGCCCAGAGGAATCTGAAAAGCCACAACCTGGGCAGAGGAAGCTTTTCAGAGATTGGATCTGCCACTGCATCCCTTCTTCTGCTGTGTTAATTCTTAAAAAAACCACAGCAGCAGCCTACGCCTATAATTCCAGTACCTGGAAGGCTGAAACAAAGGATCACAGATTGAGACTAGCCTCAGCAATTTATCAAGACCCTCAGCAACTTAGCAAGACCCTGTTTCAAATTTTTTTTGTGTGTGTGGTACTGGGGATTGAACTCTGAGCTACACCCCCGGCCCTATTTTTTATCCTTTATTTTGAAACAGGGTCTCACTAAGTTGCAGAGGCCTCACTAAGTAGCTGATGCTGGCCACGAACCTGGATCCTCCGGTCTCCGCCTCCCAAGTACTGGGATTACAAACACGCGCCACCACTCCCGGCCTCAAATTTTTTAAAAAGGGGAAACTGGGGGTGTAGCTCAGAGGTAGAATGCCCCTGGGTTCAATCCCCAGTACAAACAAAACAAAACAAAACCTCCATCACAAAAAAGGCGTCAGGCAGCTTTGGATGATTGTCTTGTTAGTTCTGTCATCCTCCTCCTGCCCAGAATCCTGTCTTCCTTTAGTCATAATACTATGGGAAGAGCTCAGGAATTGAAGTCAAAAGACTTAGGCTTGGATTCTGTCCATCTGTAACAACTGTGAGATCTTCTGCATCACGTCTGAGCCTATCTTGCAACTAGATAAAGTGGAAAGTTTAGCATCTGCCTCTCCCTTCTCTCAGGGAGGTACTGAGGAGCTAACATGATGAGACAGATGATTTGTACCAGGTTATTCTGATTCCTGGGATCTAAGCAAGTCTTACTGGCAGCTCAAGCTCTCTCTCCCAAACCCTACCCAGCACATGTCTCTAGCAGCTTGGAGCACAAGAGAGACACATCCCAAATGCATTCAGTGCAATTCAGCAAACATCTATTTAGGCCAACTCTGTGCCAGGTTCCAGGACACACAAAACAGACACAGGTCTTTCCCCGAGTTCACTTGGCTGGCAGTGCTCACAAAGTAGCATCTGTTCATGCAATGGCTAGAGAAGTCTCCAGCACAACTTGCTCCATGTTGCTGGGAACAGACCATCCAGGCACCAGGGGAGCCCAGGTCCCTGCTGACCCTGCAGACTGAGGAGGAGGTGGGCAGATGGGGCTCTCTGAGAAACCAAGGAGAGGGGCCTGGACCAGGGAAACCAGACCTGGTCCAGCAGCACAGCTCAGTTATTTACACTCAGTGTTTCCCCCCTCACCATCTGGGAGATGCGGAGAATAATCCTGCTTTGGCCTGACTCCCGAGGGTGTCATGGAGGACAAAATGAGAACAAAATAACAAGAGCAATGAGAAAATGTTTTGAAAAGGACCGAGCTTTACAACAAGGAATTCCTGTTCCTTCAGCCCCCCCCTGCCCCGCGCATCAAAGCAGAGATAATCATAGAAGGTTTGTCTAAGTGCTGAGTCTCCCTTCTCATCCCTAGCCTAATGGGACTGACTTGGAGGCGTCTGGCTCCCCCAGTCAGGACAGTTAGTATTTCCCATATTCGGCTGGGCCCCCATCTCGTCCCATATTCATCCCACCGCTATACCACCCACATTCAACAGTTCAAAGGCAATCCTCGCTGCCCCACACCACAGACCCCAGCCCGGACCACCTGGGAAAGCCACCTCTATCACTTCCCCTCTCCAGACGCTGGCTCCCACTGGAGGCTTTCTCCTGCCTTTAGTCAGGATCCCAGAGCTGACCCACTCCCTGGAATTACAAGAACTAAAACCTTTTATGGAGGCCAGGCATCTCCCGCTTTCCGGCAGCAATTTCCATCCCTCTTCTTCAAATCAGAATTGGAGGTGGGAGTGGTTCAGATGATGAGGTTTTCACCCAAACCAGCAATTATGTTAACATAATTGTCTTCTGTGAGTGTGTGTGTGTGTGTGTGTGTGTGTGTGTGTGTGGCAGAGTAGACAGCTGCACTGGGAGCCAAGCAGTCTTAGTCCAGCCTTTTGCTGTCTAAAATTATCTCTCACACACCCAGACACCCAGGACTGTTCTATTCCCAGAAGTACTTCAACCAATTTCTTTGCATTTTATGTCTTCCAACCCCCTTTTAAAATGCATCTATCTCCGGAGAAAGGAACCACATTATTGGCCCTTGTCCCGTTCTCACACAGCACCACACTAAATATTTACTGTACTAAACTAATTACTAGATTCCCCTCTCGCAGGGTTGGGGCCCAGGGCTTGGAGGGTGGGGCCGCCGGGGGCAGCCTGGGCAGGAGCCTCGCTCATTTCACCAACCTCAACACGCCTCTGGCAACCCTGCCTGCCACAAGATAACCGAGTTCTCACGAAAGTAAATCTGAAATAGCCAAATATGGAAAGTGCAGGAGGGCGCAGAACAAGCCGAGAAAGAAAGTCGACCCGAGTGGCCCAGCGAGACCAGCAGCACGAGCGTGGCCCCGACCTCCACCGAAAATTCTCAGAACTGCCCAAAGCTTGCAGAGCGATCACAAGGACGAGCCGTCCCAGTGTGGAGAGCTCAGGATTCCGCGAATTCTCCGGGTGCCGGTGTGCAACTCAGTTCACCGCTGGGTGCCTCGGTGGGCTGAAAGACCCCTTCGAAACTCACCTGCTGGGGGGGGGGGTGCAGTGTCTGCAAAGCACCACGCGCCACGGGGCTGCGGGAGGCTTCCACGCGTCGCAAAGTTAGAGACTCCCTCCGGAAAGTCTCGCCAAGGTGGCGGGGGTGGCTAAGGGCGCGCAGGGATTAGGGGTTCGCCTGGGCACCTCTCCAGCCCCCCACTCTCTGCACCAGCTCCCCAGCTCAGGACCCCCGTCTCCGTCCTCGCTTCGCCTCCCGATGCTAAGAACACTCGCTCCACGCCGCGCCCACCGGGCCACCTGCCCCGCCGGCCTCCCGCGCCCTGGGGCCCGACCGGAGGGGGCCGGCGCCCACAGCCCGGCACGGCGCTCACGCCACCGCGGCGCTTTCGGTTTCAAAGCCACTGGGGCCGGACGGGAGGCGCCGCGTCTGCTCACCAGCCTGCAGCCGTGCGTGCGCGCGGGCGGCCACCTGCGGCTCTGCAGCGCGGGCACCGGGGACCGAGCTCTCGCCCCGGCCGGGCGCAGAGCTGCGAGGAGGGAGGGCGAGGAGGGAGGGCGCCGGGCGGGGCGGGGCGGGGCCGGGCGGAGGGCGGCGGGGCAGCCAGCGCGGCGCGGGCGGATGCACGGGAAGGTGTGGGGCTGGAGGCCGGGCGCGGGAACCATGTGTTCCTACCACTGAACGTCACCTCCGATCTCCCTCGCGAGCATTTCAACTGTGCGCGCCTCGCTTTTCAACCCGGGGCCACCCGGCTCCGTCATTCCTTCCGCGTGTGGACCGCTTAGCACCGGGGCTGAGGTCTGGCTCAAGTCACTTCTTCCCATTCTTTCCTTCAGGGTAAGGCAACTGGCCTAACACTGGCCATCTCTTAGAGTTGTAGAGCTTACGGATTCAGCAAGGGCTTCCCAGATGGCTCGCATGGGCCTCAAAACATGGGCCTGGTCATTTCCATGCTATGGATGAGCTGTCTGAGGTCCAGAGAAGTGGCGTGAAGTGGTGTGCCTAAGGTTAGGCACACTCAGCAACTGCTACAGCTGGAATTTGAATCCAGGTCTCCGGACTCCTAAGTACAGAGAAGCTCTTTCTGTATTACAGCGCGTTCTCTCCAAGAGCATATGTTCTGAATAATATTATATTCTACAAAAATTAAATGGACTGGCATTCCACTTCTAGCCCCTTTATTGTGTGTGTGTGGGTGTGGGTGTGCGCGTGCACGCACTCTACTGGGGATTGAACCCAGGGGCATTCTATCTCTGAGCTACACCCCCAGCCCTTTTTATTTTTTATTTTGAAACAGAGTCTCACTAGGTTGCTGAGAGTCTCCGTAAATTGCTGAGGCTGGTTTCTCAAACCTGCAGTCCTCCTGTCTCAGCCTCGCAAGCACTGGGATTATAGGCATGAGCCACCACGCCCAGCCTAGCCCCTTTACTTCCAGTCAGACTACTGTGGGGAAGATACTGAGCCACCCTGAGTTTCAAGTACTCACCAGTAAGAGGGGAGAATAATATCTACTTTGGGAGTTGACACTCAGATGTGCATGAAGCTTGCAGGAGGGAGATAGAGGTGATGCCATGAGGACCGCGAGGAACATGGGTGCACTAAAGTGCAGATGTGGGGTCTCACAGAAGCGCCTGCTGCTTACTGCCAGCCTGTGGTTACCTGGTCTCTTATTTTTCAAGAGCCAGAAATCCATATTCAACCTTTGGTTAGTGAGCAGATCAACTATTCTGTGGGGAAGATGGAACCCGTGGGCATTGTTTGGGACTCTAGATCCAGCTCACAACCATCATGTGAGGATTAAATGAGATGGCATTCCTGTATGCCACACACAAAAGTAGGTGCTTAATGAACCTGAGTTCTTTTCTCTGCTCCCCAGTACAATACTTTCTTCTATGGTCTTCTTCTTCCTCTTCTTCTTCTTCTTCTTCTTCTTCTTCTTCTTCTTCTTCTTCTTCTTCTTCCCCCTCCTCCTCCTCCTCCTCCTCCTCCTCCTCCTCCTCCTCCTTCTTCTTCTTCTTCTTCTTCTTCTTCTTCTTCTGTACTGGGGATTGAACCCAGGGGCATTCTACCTCCAAGCTACACCCCCAGCCCTATTTTTTATTCTTTATTTTGAGAAAGGGTCTCACTAAGTTGCAGAGGGCCTCACTAAGTAGCTGAAGCTGGCTGCAAACCTGCAATCCTCCACTCTCAGCCTCCCAAATACTGGGATTACAAGCGTGTGCCACCATGCCTGGCTGGTTATCTGCTTCTTGCCTCTCTTCTTATTACTCCCACAGCATAATACATGTCTTTGCTTTTTAGAAGTTATATGTTCTTTCACTGGTTGGATACATCACAGTGTGGTATGCACACAAGCACGTATGCTCGGGGTCCTTGGTACTGTTATTGATTGTCTTTTTTTTTTTTTTTGCAGTACTGGGGATTGAACCCAGGGGCATTCTACTTCTGAGCTACACCCCCAGCCCTATTTTTTTATTCTTTATTTTGAAACAGTGTCTCACTAAGTTGTCCAGGACTTCACTAAGTAGCCGAGGCTAGCCCCAAACCCAGATCCTCCCATCTCAGCCTCCCAAGTACTGGGATTACAAGCATGTGCCACCACGCCTGGCTCTGTTATTGATTGTCATTTGCTTGTCTGTCCCCACCCTTCTCACCACCAACTGAAAGAAGCAAATAAATCATTAAAAAATTATATCCAAGCCGGGCGTGGTGGTGCAGCCTCAGCTCTCTCTCTCTCTCTCTCTCTCTCTCTCTCTACTTAGTGAGGCCCTCGGCAACTTCGTGAGACCCAGTTTCAAAATAAAAGTATAAAAAAGAGGGCCGGGGGTGTAGCGTGGAGGTAGAACGCCCCTGGGTTCAATCCCCAGTACTGCAAAAAAAAAAAAATGATATCCAAGCTTTAAATATGATGAAATCAGATGCTGGCATAGAGTGAATCTTTATTGTTGTGGGAAGCAGGGGCTGCCTGACTCCGGCGTTAGGAATCTAAGTGGGGAGGCAGAGGAATTTTAGATGGGTGTCAGAAGTCAAGGGCATCTTTCCAATTCTCCTTGTTGATCCTAGAGTCCTGGGCAGGATTCTGGGAGAATAGCAAAGACAGCCCAGTATGACAAAGGAGACATGATCCTTTTCCTCCAGAACCTTGAAGGTGGATGGAAAGAACAGAACATAAACGTATATACAGAGCCAGGTGTGGTGGCATATGCCTGTAATCCCAGTACTTGGGAGGCTGAGTCAGGAGGATCACGGGTTTAAGGCCAGCTTCAGGAACTTAATGACAACCTGTTTCAAAATAAAACAAGGGCTGTGTTGGGGGCCATCTTAGCCCACGCAGTGAGGTCACCATTTCAGACTGGCTTAACCATGTACACAGTACATGCGAAGTGGAAATTGTCGGCACGCAGACAAGCATCCTTGGACCGGATGGGGCCAAAAGCTGGACATTGATGACCTCCTATTCTCCCTGAAACGTTCACCTTGCCACTCCCTGGTCTTAACTTATGATTGCCACTCCCTGGTCTTAACTTGTGATCTTCTTCCCGTTTGCTTTGTTTGAACCTCTATATAAGAAAGGCCTTGACTACATAAGGCAGGAGAATTTGTCATCTTGGATCTCCTCCCCGACCCCCCCAATTATTAAATTCTCTCTAAATTATTATATCAGACTTTGTGTCAGTATTGTGTGAGAAGACTATTGATCAGGAAGTTGCCTGGTGCAGCGACCTTCTGTGGCAGGAACCATGGAATAGTTATTAGGGAGCTACTTAAAGCAGCAACCATCTGTGGCGGGACTACGGAGCAAGCAAGTGTCCTCCAGAGCACCCCAATAAGTGGCGCCCATAATGTAGTGCTCAGCGTGGGACTGGAAGCCTCAGAGTTTCCCTGGAAACCCCAGAGTTTCAGTGAGTCACTAGCTTTAGCTGTGAAGACCGGCCAGCTTGAAAGGGATATATAAATATTTTTTTAGGTCGGGTAACATGGGGAATACTTCGTCTGATAGATCACATCAATGTAATTTGCTTTGCTGTTTGCTTAAGCAGGGGGGAGCTTCTGTCAAGCGGCAGGATATAAAAAAATTATATTGGGTTGTAGAAGACTGCCCTTGGTTCCCCGAGGAGGGAATATTAGATCCTGCAGCGTGGAATTATGGGTAGGCTGAACTTTAAATCAATATCAGCGTCAGGGAAAAAAGGTACTGATAACTGTCTTTCATACTTGGACTCTCATTAAAACCTGTTTAGAACCTTTTTGTGGGGTCCAAGCCCTCCCTGTTGTTAATAAAGAGTCCCCCCAAGTGAAGATGCGCCATGCCGCTGCTCACCCTTTGGCGCCTCCTGAGCCATCTACGGAGAAAAATGAGAGTAAAGATAGCAGTACTTTTTTTCCTCCGCCAGCTCAGTGGTCTTCCAATAATCCTTTTAAGGATAATTTGAGTTCTTGTACTCTACTATATGTGGCTATAAAAAGGGGAGTAAATGCAGGACAAGGTGACGGAGATCCTATTTTCGAACAAATCATGTCCATCTATCGTGTTATACAGAGTCCTGACCCTAATGATCCAGAACAGTTAACAAGGGAACACCGACCCTTAGACTTCAAATTATTAAAGGTTCTTAGAGATAGTTGTAGAGAAAATGGAATTCAAGCCCCGTTTACTGGGGCAATCTTAGATAGCTTTCGAGAAGTTATGCTAACTCCTTTAGACTGGCAGATGCTCGCTAAGGCTGCACTTTCCAGAGGAGGATATTTACAATGGAAAACAGCCTGGGGGGATGTTTGTCAAGAAGTAGCACAACATAATCGTTCTGCAAATCCTCCTATTCCTATTGACCTTGCCATGTTAACTGGAACGGGAGCGTATGAAAGTTTAGATGCCCAAACTACATCACCTCAACAAGCTTATGAGCAAACCCACCTGCTGCCCGGACAGCCTGGCAGTCCTTGACGGAGCCAGGTGAGCCCGCTCAGTCCTTTACTAAACTCATGCAAGGGCCTGCAGAACCTTTTACAGACTTTTTAGATTGCTTAACTAAAGTAGTTAGGCGCCAGGTTCCCCCATGCTCAAACCGCAGACATTTTAATCAAACAACTGGCTTATGAAAATGCAAATCAGGATGTTAAGAGCACCCTTTCATCAGTAAAAGGTAAATCCTTGTCTGTTTATATACAAGTAGCCCAAACAGTTGGCACGGAGCGGCACAGTCTGTTTTTGCTGCAACCTTGAGTAAAGTATTAAAACATGCTGAGCCTAACGTTCAATGTTTTAAATGCAAAAAATACAGACATATCCCAAAACATTGCCCTTCTGTTAGTTCCCCTCCTATTAACTCTCAATCAGAGCCACCGGGAATTTGTCCTCAGTGTAAACGGGGAAAATAATGGGCACGGCAGTGTTGTTTTGGGTCTGATAATCAAGGCAATCCTCTTCCAGGAAACAGGAAGATGGGCAACTCCTGGGCCATAGTCAAAGAACAGGGAGCTTTTCCAGTGAGCAACAGCGGTTGCTGGAAGCACAGGATTAGATCTTCCAGTCAGTAGAGATATTACTATTACTCCAGACGTGGGCCTTCTAAGCGTGCGGACTGGAATTGTTGGCCCCGTCCCTCCAAGGACGATAGGCCTCAGCATAGGGCAAAGTGGATTAACCGCAAAGGGTGTCACTGTTTTCCCCAAGGTTATAGAGTCTGATTACGCTGGAGAAATCCAAGTTCTGTCAAAAAACCAATGGATATCTGATAAAAAGGAAGGGAGAATTTATTGCTCAACTTTTACTATTTCCTTATATGCTTTCTGAAAAACAATCAGAGATAAATCACGTTCGGGGAGAATAAGGCCTCGAAAGCACCGATCACCAGGTTTTTTGGTCTCAAAGAGTAAAGAATCCAAAACCTATGCTCACATTATTTGTAAATAATCAGAGTTTTTCAGGATTACTTGATACAGGAACTGACATGACAATTATTTCTTTATCTAACTGGCCTGAAAAATGGCCTAAGCAACAAACAGAAGCAAATCTTACTGGACTCGGCAGTCCAGATATATTGTATCAGAGCTCACAGGTGCTTGCCTGGAGAGATCATGAAGGGAATGCAGGGTTTGTTACACCTTATATCACTAAGATACCTGTTAATATTTGGGGAAGGGATATACTCAGTCAGTTACGTCTGACTATTAGCACTCCATCTACTAAATTCCAACTTCCTCAAAGATTGGGAAAATCAGAGTAAGATATTGATGAGCCCATTGCTCTTAAAAGCAATGATATAGCCGGGCGTGGTGGTGCACGCTTGTAATCCCAGTACTTGGGAGGCTGAGACCGGAGGATCCAGGTTCGCCGCCAGCCTCAGCTACTTAGTGAGGCCTCTGCAACTTAGTGAGACCCTGTTTCAAAATAAAGAATAAAAATAGGGCTTGGGGTGTAGCTCGGAGGTAGAATGCCCCTGGGTTCAATCCCCAGCACCGCAAAAAAAAAAAAAAATGATATGCGCCATGGCTTGGGGTACTACCCTTTAGAGTAGCGGCCACTGTCTATCATAATCAGGTTAATAATCATGCTATTCCAATTACATGGCATACAGACAAACCTGTTTGTGTAGCACAGTGGCTGATAACTGGAAAGAAATTAAAAATTATACAATATTTAGTACAAGAACAATTAGATGCTGGACATATAGAACCTTCCAATAGTCCATGGAATACACCTATATTTACTATACCAAAAAAGTCTGGTAAATGGCGATTGTTGCAGCCTATGGGACCATTACATCCTGGACTTCCTTCCCCGTCTGCTATACCTTTAAATTGGCCTTTGGTGGTCTTAGACCTTAAAGATTGTTTTTTACCTCTAGCTCCTCAGGATAAAGAAAAATTTGCATTTTCTGTTACTATGGTAAACAATAAAGAACCTATTAAGAGACACCA
This sequence comes from Glis glis, assembly GCA_004027185.1. Lineage (NCBI taxonomy): Eukaryota > Metazoa > Chordata > Mammalia > Rodentia > Gliridae > Glis > Glis glis. Next base: position 61,056 of record PVJS01002067.1, on the reverse strand, counting down.
GTGGAAATTTCTTCCTCAGGGTATGATGAGTAGTCCAGCTATGTGCCAATATTACATAGCACAAGCTATTCTACCCGTCTGAAGTCAGTTTTCTAATTTATATATTATCCACTACATGGATGATATACTCATAGCTGGACCTTCTACTTAAGAGCTTCACTTAGGCTTAGTGCAATTAATAAACTCCCTACAAAAATGGGGATTACAAGTTGCACCAGAAAAAATTCAAAAGGAAACTCCTTTTCAATACTTAGGACACATAGTTCAACAAAAAAACTATTCAATCTCAAACACCAAAATTAAATATAAAATCATTAAATACTTTAAATGATTTTCAAAATTTTTTAGGAGACATAAATTGGATCAGGCCTTATCTAAAAATAGCTACCAATCAATTAACTCCTTTATTTGATATCCTACAGGGTGATGCTGATCCTTCTTCATTACATTCACTCACCCCTATGACTCAACAAGCTCTTTCTCTAATAGAACAATCTCTTCTTAATTTACAGGTTTCTCGTGGAAACTATAATCTCCCAGTTCTATTTTTTGTGTCGCCCACGCCTTCCCTCCCTACAGGACTAATAGCACAATTAATCTCCTACCTTAGATATTATAGAATGGATACATCTTCCGCCTCAACCCACAAATACACTTGTTACTTATATACGGCATATATAAAATCTCATTATTAGGGGCAGAGAGCACGTATGTCAGCTGCTTGGGGTCGATCCTCATACTATTTATGTTCCTTTTTCTTTTTTTTTTTTTTTTGCGGTACCGGGGATTGAACGCAGGGGTGTTCTACCTCCTCGCTACACCCCCGGCCCTATTTTTTTTATGCTTTATTTTTGAAACCGGGTCTCATGAAGTTGCAGAGGGCCTCACTAGGTAGAGAGAGAGAGAGCGAGAGAGCTGAGGCTGGTCGCGAGCCCGGATCCTCCGGTCTCCACCTCCCAAAGTACTGGGATTACAAGCGTGCGCCACCACGCCCGGCCATGTTCCTTTTTCTAAACAAGAAATTGATGCCTTGTGGTCTCTTGATATACAATGGCAAATATCCTTTGCTTCCTTTACGGGAGAAATTTCGATCCATTACCCTTCGGATAAACTTTTAACCTTCTTTTCTTCAACCTCTTTTCTATTTCCTAAAAAGACTCATTTCTCACCCATACCTGAGGCGCGCTTACTGTTTTCATTGATGGTAGCTCTAACGGAAAAGTGAGTTTTTGGACTTTGCAGCAAAAAAGGGTTCTTTCCATTCCTAAAACGCCTGCTCAGATGGCAGCATTGGCTATGGTGCATGCAGTTTTTCAAACTTTTGCTCAACTTATTAACATTATTTCAGACTCCCAATATGTTGTAGGTGTTGTATCTAGGCTACGGATGGCTCAAGTTAAAAGAGTCAATAATGAATTTATTTTTAACTATCTCCATAATATTCAACAATTGATTAGAACTCGTGCTCATCCCTTTTGTATTATTCACATCAGGTCTCACTCCAATTTACCTGGTTTTCTTTCCTATGGAAATGCTCAAGCTGATCAGCTTGTAGCCACTGTATTTGAATCTGCTCAAAACTCACATGCTTTACTACACCAAAATGCTCCTTCTCTTCTTTGCCTATCCCCTTCTCTTACTCGCTCACAGGCTAGAAACATTATTCGCGCCTGCTCTACACGTGCCTTTCTTACGCCATGCTCCTCTTCTTTTTTTTTTAATTTTTTTTGCGGTACCAGGGATTGAACGCAGGGGCATTCTACCTCCGTGCTACACCCCCGGCCCTATTTTTTATACTTTATTTTGAAACCGGGTCTCACGAAGTTGCGGAGGGCCTCACTAAGGAGAGAGAGAGCGAGAGAGCTGAGGCTGGCCGCGAACCCGGATCCTCCGGTCTCCGCCTCCCAAAGTACTGGGATTACAAGCGTGCGCCACCACACCCGGCTCATGCTCCCCTTCGTATGGTACTCTTAGTCATGGATTTTCCCCTAATGAAGAATGGCAAATGGATGTTATCCATTACCCCTCATTTGGTAAACTGAGATTTATTCATGTTATTGTAGACACTTATTCAAAATTTCTTTGGGCCTCTGCATTATCTGGAGAAACCTTTTCTCATGTTAAAACACATTGTTTATAGGCGTTTGCAATTATGGGCGTTCCTAAGAGAATACAAACTGACAAGGGACCTGCATATACTTCTAAAGCCTTTACAAAATTCTGTTCTATTTGGAATATATCTTTACTTCACAGCATTCCTAGTAACCCTACCAGTCAAAGCATTGTCGAACGATACAATGGCATTCTCAAATTGATGCTTCAAAAGCAAAAAGGGGGACCATGGATCCATGTTTCCCCTAAGGATTCATTGTCCTTAGCTCCAACAACACTTATTTTTTTTCAGATTGGTGATGATTCCCTTACAGCTTCCCAGAGACATACAATGGAAACTCATTCACCTACCAAAACAGTTCCTCAGGTTTTTGGAAAGATCCCTTGGATGGAAAATGGAAAGGTCCCTCTCCCTTAATGACCCTTGGCAGAGGATACGCCTGTGTAAAGAATAATGATTTTTGTGTTTGGATTCCAGGTAGAAATGTCAGACCATATCAAACAGGAAACTCAGGAGATGACCAAAGAAATCAAAAGGCTGATATTGACCCCTCAGGGAGTAGCAGTCACTCGAGCAGTAATGCCGAGGACGACTTCTGCTCGCCTGATCACCTGGGGACAGATCAAGGTCACCACCCAGAGAGCTGAATCAGAACTGGATAGATTGGGGCAGGCTAGAACTCCAGGAAATATGTTTCTAATGATGTTGGCTATCGTCAGTTCCACGGTGAGCGTGGGCCAGGGAAAACCTATGCATTATTGGGCACATATTCCCCAACCTGCTATTGCTCGTGCAGTGACTTGGCTTGATGTGCCACCTACCATTTACGTAAATGATACTGCATTTCTAGCCAGAACCGCTTCTTACCACAGGAGATAGTTCTCAATATGGGTATAACTTTACAGGAAGATCTAGATGGGTTCCTTTGTGTGTTTCATGGAAAATTACGGAATGTTTTAGACCTGGATGACAGACTTGGCTAGCCTAGGTACCTTGAAAGGAAAATCAAAAGGCACAATTAATTTTTCTTACTGGTTTTGGTTCTTATGCCTGGTGACAGGTTAATGCCATGCAACTAACTACCCGGCCTCTGTGTGCCCAGAGGAAACTATGGGATCCATCAGATGAATTGCTAAGATGGTCAGAATGTATAACAGCTTTTCCTAGAAAGCTGATTATAGCAGAAAAAGGGGTTATTGATTGGGGACCCCATGAAGAGCTTGTAGATGGTTTTAATCAAGCGGTAAGTCTAGTTTTAGAATATAGAGACAGTTGGGACTTGGCAGTGTTTATTACTAAGTTAAATAAAAATAGTGTAATGAGATGGGCCCAAGGAGGATTATCTCCACCTATGTTCAGAATGGATTTTGGCCCATTACAAAACTCCATCTGGAAAATTGGGTTAATCAAGGAGCCTTTGAGAATTTGGAAAACCAAGTATGAATTAGATGTTACTAATGAAACCTCTATTGTACAGTTGAATCACACACAAGATATTTATCTTCAGGCTTGTGTGCTAAATCCTTATGTATTCCTGGCAGGGAATATTAAAGTACAGTGGAATAAAATAGATACCCTTTATGATATATCCTGTCTAGGATATACCCTACAGCAATGCATTAATTATACCATTTGGGATAATGTTACTTGTGTTATGATTTTAAAAAGATCTGTTGCACCATGGATACCAGTTATACTTCAGGAGCCCTGGCAGGAGACACCCTCAATACCCTTCATGCAAGAACTGTTATCACATTTAAAGAAAAGAACCAAGAGATGTATCTAGTGGCTGATGGCAGGCATTGTGACTCTGGCTGGAATTCTTACCTCTGCCTCTACTGCAGTCGTGACCCTCCACCACTCAATTCAGAATGCCAAATATTTATAGGATTTCCAAAAGAATTATATGGGAACTCGGCAAACTCAAATTCATATTGACCAAGAAATTCTTAGGGAAGTTAGACAGCTGAAAGACTCTGTGATTTGGTTTGGGGAACAGTTAACAAAATTTACGGTGGTCACAATGTTTACAATGTCATTATAATATTACTGAATATTGTGTGACAAAGGTGCCTTACAAGGAAAATGATACAGAGTGGTCTCGAGTTAAAAATCATTTATTGGGATTAGATCCTTTTCATAATGCTTCATTGGATGTGTTAAAATTACAGTCTCAGGTTCTAGCCATGGCTAATGCTAAGACCCCAACCTTTACAGATGCTGAAATTTGGGAGAGCTTGGCCAATGAGATTTATAGTCTTAACTCTTTTAACTATTTTTCTATTCATGTGTAGGGACTGATTGGTTTGCTTATTTTGGTTGTAATGTTATTTCTATCTCTTTGTACAGTCTGCAGAATTGGATGGAAACAATTGTTGTTTCACAAATAGGAAGTTCCTAGGCTTATATTGCTGACCTTGTCACAAAAACTAAAGGGATGAGATGTTGGGGGCCATCTTAGCCCATGCAATGATGTCACCATTTCAGACCGGCTTAACCATGCTAAGTGAAAATTGTCTGCACCCAGACAAGCTTCCTTGGACCAGATAGGACCAAAAGCTGGACATTGATGACCTCTTATTCTCCCTGAAACATTCACCTTGCCACTCCCTGGTCTTAACCTGTGTTTGCCACTCCCTGGTCTTAACTGGTGATCTTCTTCCCGTTTGCTTTGTTTGAACCTCTATATAAGAAAGGCCTTGACTACATAAGGCAGGAGAATTTGTCATCTTGGATCTCCTCCCCGACCCCCCCAATTATTAAATTCTCTCTAAATTATTATATCAGACTTCGTGTTTGTATCATGCAAGAAGACTATTGATCAGGAAGCTGCCTGGTGCAATGACCTTCTGTGGTTCCTGCCACTGAATAGTTATTAGGGAACTGCTTAAAGCAGCAACCATCCGTGGTGGGACTACAGAGCAAGTCCATAGCCCAGTAGGGCTGGAGGTGTAGCTCAGAGGTAGAATGCCCCTGGGTTCAATACCCAGTACCGAAATAAAATAAAATAACATATAATAAACCTTAAATACTTGCAAATGATAACTAACATTTATTAAGTCTTATTATCCATGTTAACTCATTTAACCGTCAGCCATACTTTATAGATCAGCATCTATTTTATAGACTGGAAAACTCACCTATCAAATAATTTGCACCAAGTTACAAACTTAGTTTGGGAGAGATGGAATTTGAACCTGTGAAGTCCAATTCTGGTGCTCTTAGCCACTATATCATTCTGCCCCACAAAGAAGTGTGAGGTGTGAATTCAAATCAAGCAACCTTCATGAAGACCGAGACAAATTTTAGCAGTTTTCATATGTTGAAGACATTTGGTTTTAAGTTCAATGTTATATCTAACATTAAATAAAATTCAGTCTTCAAACTAAACTCATCTATGAAGATCAGGATTGGACTATGCATTAAAATTTTACACAGAAGGAAAGGGCTAACAAGCTTGTCTGTTTCTTCTAGACAACACAAGATTGCCCCAGATACCAAAGGGATGGATTTTAGCTGTCTACTGGATGAACTGGGAGGCTGTCAATGGTAGCCCTAAGTGTCAGTGTAATGATGGTGTTGATGGAGAAGTGAGGATGCCACCTTCTGGAATAGTAGATGGATGCTTAGTCTTCCTCAGGCTGCTTTTCTGCACCAAGACTGATCAACATACTAAGTTAGTTGAGCAGGACAAAAGGTCATACTTTCTGTCACCCAGAGATGGGTGAGATCAGATAAGGAGGAAAAGTCCTCTCCTTGGGCTTTAGGGTGCACCTCTAACTTCCATTACAAGTTACAGCGGAAAGTCTTTGTTCAGAGTAGAATGTGTGGAAAGTGTGATAGAGCAGCAAATCACTCCCAGGAGACAAGCAGACCTCAGGTCCTGTGCATGTAGAATGCTCACTTGCTCACCATATAGGTGCTGCACGGAGGCAGTATATGAATGAATGTCTGTGGGTTTCCTGCATCTCATTTCCTGACCCAGTGACATGTAATCCCTTCGCTTCCATCAAATAACTTTCACCCCAAAACTGGGTGTGGTGATGCTCACCTGTAATCCCAGTATTTGGGAGACTGAGACAGGAGAATCACAGGTCCAAGGCCAGCCTCAACAACTTAGCAAGACCGTGTTTCAAAGTAAAAATAAAGGCTAGGGGTGTAGCTCAGAGGTAGAATACTCCTGGGTTCAATCCCCAGTACCAAAAAAACAAAAACAAAAGGAAAACAAACAAGCAAAAAACCTTTACCCCAGCTCTGTTAGTGTGCTGACAAAATAAAAAGGAAGGCAGGGAGTACTGGGGACACGTGTGTGCATGTGGTGGAATCAAGAGCTTCTCCCCAAACTGATGTAAATTGAAAAAAAAAAAAGAGCCTTTCCCTTTCCAAAAGAGCCTTCTTATCCCAGCAGCTGGGATAAGAAAAAACACCCATGTTGCTTTTGCTCTACCTTGCTTCTCTTTATTGTTATCTACTGTGTATATGTTCAGCACCGTGTGTGTGTGTGTGTGTGTGTGTGTGTGTGTGTGTGTGTGTGCGCGCGCGCGCGCTCAAGTGCGCACTACAGGGGATTGAACCCAGGGGTGTTCTACCTCTGAGCTACACCCCAGCCCTATTTTATTTTTTATTTTGAAACAAAGTCTCATCAGGCATGGTGACCCATAGGTTTGAGACCAGCCTCAGCAACCTAGTGAGACCCTGTTTCAAAAACAAAAAAAATAAAAAAAAAAAGGGCTGGAGGCATAGCTCAGAGGTAGAATGCTCCTGGGTTCAATCCCCAGTTACACACACACACACACACACACACACACACACACACACACACACAGAAATGGGGTCTCATTAAGTTGCAGAGGGTCTCCCTAAGTTGCTGAGGCTGGCAGGTAAGCTGCGATCCTCCTGTCTCAGCCTCCCAAATACTGGGATTACAGCTGTGCACAATCACATCCTGCAGTTTGGAACTGATTTTTAAAAAGCAGACTTAGACTATACCTATGGCTATATTTCCTGTATTTGTTCCAGGGAGTCCCCTATTTAATTTAATTTAATTTTTACTTTTAATTTTTTTTACATTTTGTTGTTTGTTTGTTTGTTTATTGCAGTACTGGAAATTGAACCTAGGGGCATTCTACCTTTGAGCTACACCTCAGCCCTGTTTTTTATTCTTTATTTTGAAATGGGGCCTCACTAAGTTGTGGAGGGCCTCACTAAGTAGCTGAGGCTGGCGGCGAACCTGTGATCCTCCTGTCTCAGCCTCCCAAGTACTGGGATTACAAGTGTGTGCCACCACACCTGGCTAAGAGTCCCCCATTTAATCCATACATTCATCCCCTTCTCATCTCTTTCATGATTCTCCAGCTCTTTGACTGGAGAGATTAGATATTTATTGTTTTAAACTTAGGCCTGAATTATGTTCATTTTGACTGTTCCTTATAAGATTCACACAAACAAATTCCTAATTGCTTGGAAAAACATTTTAACATTAATTCTGTGTAGTCACTATAAGGCATTAAATTATACACTTTAAAGTTATTTAGCCTTAGGATCATATATAAACCTGTGAATCAAGACCACAGGTTTGATTAGTACAATTTGGTCTTGTCAGATTTTATAATATATGCTAGTAACCAAGAAAACGATTTGTTCGTTATTTCTTTCTAAGAATGGTGCTTATTCTTTATATAGAATATATAAATATATAAAAATTACATATTATATATATTTATATTTTTTGGTACTAGCAATTGAATCCTGAGGCATTCTACCTCCAAGCTACACTCCCAGCCCTCCCCCCTTTTTTGGAAACAGGGTCTAAGTTACTGAGGCTGGCCTGAAAATTGTGATTCTCTTGTCTCAGCCTCCCAAGTACTGAGATTACAAGGCACGCCTCATTTTCCTGGCAAGAATGGTGCTTATTCTATATGGAAAGACTTCAAGCAATGATCTCGTAACCCTGCTTAGTCACACCCTCCATTTCACAGAATATAGGACAGAAACATTAAGAAGGGAAGGTATAGGCTCAGGCAGGACCTATCCTGGGAAAAAATGGACAAATAAAGCTCAATGTTTTTGCCTCCAACTATACCTCAGTATTCTATGACTTTGGGGTCGTCCTCGGAAATCCCATGCTACCTTCTGTTGGCACAATGAGGGGCTCTCATTGTGAACCACCATCTTGGGCTGCTTTGTCCTTTGTAAAGCCTCTCTGGTTCCATACTTTTTCCTTTTTAAAAACTTTACTGTTGCTGGGCGTGGTGGTGCCACTTGTAATCCCAGTACTTGGGAGGCTGAGACAGGAGGATCGCAGGTTCGTGGCGAGCCCCAGCTACTTAACGAGGCCCTCTGCAACTTAGTGAGCCCCTGTTTCAAAATAAAGAATAAAAAATAGGGCTGGGGGTGTATCTTGGAGATAGAAGGCCCCTGGTTTCAATTCTCAGTACCGCAAAATCAATCAAACAAAGAAAAACTTTACTGTTATATTATTAATACCATAAAATTCACCAAATCAATGAATTTTAGTAAATGTGTACAGTTATGCAACCATAACCACAATGAAATTTTATTTTATTTGGCGGTACCGAGGATTGAACCCAGGAGCATTCTGCCTCCAGGATAACTCCCACCCCAGCCCAAGTTTTTAATCTTTATTTTGAAACAGGGCCTCACTAAGTAGCTGAGGCTAGCTGTGAACCCAGATCCTCCAGTCTCAGCCTCCCAAGTATTGGGATTACAGTGTGTGCACCACGCCTGGCTCACAATGAAATTTTAGACCAAACCCATCACCCCTTGTGTCTATTTGTGATAAATCCAAACTCAGCCCCATCTTAGGCAAGAGATCTGCTTTCCATCTTTACAGTTTTGCATTTTTAGAAGAAAATATACAAATAAATGAATATGTAGTATTTTGTGTCAATTAGAATGTTTTGAGGTTCACTTATTTTGCTGAGTAATGTGCTATTGTATGACTACAACATATTTTGTTTATCCATTCACCAGCTGACGGACATTTGGATTATTTCTAAATTTTGGTTATCGTGAATAATGCTACTGTGAATATTTGAATACAAGTTTTTGTGTGCGTGTTTATTTTCATTTCTCTTCAGATAGATAATTAGGAGTAAAATTACTGGGTTATATTGTAAATATACATTTCGTCATTTAGAAATGGCCAAATAGTCTTCCAAAGTGGCTATATCATATTACATTTCTGCCCGCCATGTGAAAGGATTCTAGTCTCCACATCCCTGATTACACTTGCTATTGTCAGTCTTTTTATTATTAGCCATTGTTATATGGCTAATAATATGTATGTATGTATTGCAGCATCTTGTGGCTTTACTTCATATTTCCCTGTGACTAATGATGTGAGCATCTTTTCATGCATTTATCTTCCATTTACACATCTTCTTTTGGCAAATATTTATCCAAAACTTCTCCCTTTCTTTGTCCTCTTATTAAATTGTAAGAGGGTTTTTTTTTTCTTTTTTTTTTGTGGTCCTAAGTATTGAATCCAGGGAATTCTACCTCCAAGCTACACCCCTAGCCTTATTTTTTTTCTTTATATTGAAATAGGGTCTCACTAAGTTGCAGAGGGCCTAAGTTGCTGAGGCTGGCCCCAAACTTGCGATCCTCCTCTCTCAGCCTCCCAGGCACTGGGATTAAAAGCATGCACCACCACACCCATCTGTAAGAGCTTTAAAATATATTCTGGATACAAATCTTTCCTCAGATATGTTTTGAAAATATTTTATCTTGGTCAATAGTTTGCCCTTTCATTTTGTAATTATGTTCTTTGGAAAGAAAAAATTTAATTTTTTTTTTTTTTTGGCGGTACCGGGGATTGAACGCAGGGGCGTTCTACCTCCGCGCTACACCCCCGGCCCTATTTTTTATACTTTATTTTGAAACCGGGTCTCACGAAGTTGCGGAGGGTTTCACTAAGGAGAGAGAGAGAGAGAGAGAGAGAGAGAGAGAGAGAGAGCTGAGGCTGGCCACGAACCCGGATCCTCCAGTCTCCGCCTCCCAAAGTACTGGGATTACAAGCGTGTGCCACCATGCCCGGTGGGAAAAAATTTAATTTTGATAAATACAGTCTATCAAATTTTTTGCTATCATGGATCATGCTTTGGTAACTTATTTTTTCTTCTAGAAGTTCATAGTTTTTGTTCTTACATTTAGGTCTATGCTCCATCTCAAGTTAATTTTTGTTCATAAGGTGAGGTAAGGATCATACATACAGGTGTCCTAACCTTTCTACCACTGAATTACTCTGGCACCTTCATTGAATTAATTTAACATGTGTGTGTGAATCTATTTCTGGATTCCTTATCCTTTTTCAATTGACCTATATGTCCATCTTTTCACCAATATTACACTGTTTTGATTACTGTAGCTGTATAAGAGTGGAAATCAGATCATCTAATGTTATTCCTTTTCAAAATTGCTTTGGCTAATCTAAGTTGGGGATGGTATCCTTATAAATAAAATGTATTGACACATAGCTATGCTTGTCCACTTAATGTATTTTCTAATGACTATTTTTGAACTACAATGATAGAGATGAGTTGTGACAGAGACTTTGTGGACTGTAAAGCTTGTGTTAAACATGATTTTAGAGGTGGTTTTTTTTTGTTTTAGGAATTTTCACATGTGAGATCATGTCACCAGCAAATAAAGACAACTTATTTTATTTTTTCCTTTCCAATCTATCTTTATTTTTCTTACCTGCTGCACTGGCTAGCATCTACAGTAAAATGTTGAATAGAAGTAGTGAGAGCAGACATCTTAGCATTGACCCTGATTCAGGGGAAAACATTCAGTTGTGTGTTGTTACTACATTGTAAAACTCTTACAGATGCCCTCATCAGGTTTAAAGAGTTCTGGCATAGTTCTAATTTTCTGACAGTTTTAAAAATCACGAATGGGTGTTGGATTTTGTTAAATATCTTTCCTGTGTCTATCGACATAGTCATGTGGCTTTGGTTCTTTAATAAGTGTTGCAGTGATTCTCAACTAGGGCTAATTTTGCTCCCCAGTGGACATTTGATAATGTCCGGAGAAACTGTGAAACTGGAGGTGGGGGGTGCATTTGGTGTGTAGAGGCTGAGGATTCTAAATATCCTACAGTGCTCAACAAAGAATTATCTAGACCAAAATGTCAAGTGCTGATGTTGAGAAACCAGTGCATTAGATAAACTGGTTTCTGAATATAAACCAAACTTGCATTTCTGGGATAAACTCTGCTGAATAACATTGGGATATTCTTCTTGGTTGTTGCTGGATTTATTAATATTTTGATAAAATTTCTTGCATTTCAGTTAATGAGGGATATGTCTGAAGTTTTGTTTTCTTAAATAATATCTTCATCTGACTTTGAATCAGAGTACTAATGGTCTCAGAATGAATAGGGAAGTATTTTTTTTTTCCTCCTGTGTTTTCTGAAGGATTTTATGTAGGTTTGGTACAATTTCTTAGGGGTTTGATAGAGTTTACAAGTAAAACTTTCTGGGCCAGGCTTTTAAAAGCATGTGAAGATTTTAAGTTATAAATTTATTTAGTTGATTTAGGTTTCTATTTCTTCTTGAGACAGTTTTGGTAAGAACTTGCCCATTTCATTAAACATTTTCCAAGTTGCTGACATAAAGCATTCATAATATTTACAATTCTAGTTTTGGTAGGTTGGTAGTGCCGACCCCTCTTTCAGTCTTGATTTTGACAATTTTTTTTTTTTTTTTTTTTTTTTGCGGTACCAGGGATTGAATGCAGGGGCATTCTATCTCCGCGCTACGCCCCCGGTCCTATTTTTTATACTTTATTTTGAAACCGGGTCTCACGAAGTTGCGGAGGGCCTCACTAAGGAGAGAGAGAGAGAGAGAGAGAGAGAGAGAGAGAGAGAGAGAGAGAGAGACAGGGAAAGAGAGAGCGAGAGAGCTGAGGCTGGCTGCGAACCCGGATCCTCCAGTCTCTGCCTCCCAAAGTACTGGGATTACAAGCGTGCGCCACCACACCCGGCTTGATTTTGACAATTTGTGCACCCACTTTTTTATGGCCATTTTATCTGACCATTGTCATTTTGTTGGTCTTTTCAAGAAGCAGCTACTAGTTTCTGTGATTTTATCTATTATTTTCCTTTTATCTATTTCATTTATTTTGACTATGATCTTTATTTCATTCTTTCTGCTTACTTTGAGTTGAGTCCATGCCTGTCTTGCTTTTTTTTTTTTTTTTTGTGGCACTGTGGATTGAACCCAGGGGCATTCTACCTCTAAGCTACACCCCCAGCCCCATTTTTTAATTCTTTATTTTGAAATAGGGTCTCACTATGTTGCAGAGGGCCTAAGTAGCTGAGGCTGGCTGCAAACCTGGATCCTCCGGTCTCAGCCTCCCAAGTACTGGGATTACAAGCATGTGCCACCACACTTGGCTCCTGTCTTGCTTTTTGAGGTTTGGACTATTGATTTTAAATCTTTATCTAATATAAATGTTTAAAACTATAAATTTTCTTCTAAGCACTAATTGTCACATCCTATAAATTGATGTTTTCACCTACATTCAAGGTATTTCCTAATTTCCCTTCTTTTCTGACACATAGGTTATTTATAAGTATATTGTCTAATTTCGTTGCTGATTTGATTACATTGTACTTAGAGAACATTGGATGATGTGAATAATTTTTCACTTATTAAAATTTATGGCACAGAATTTATCTAGGAAGTATTTTATGTGCACATGAAAAGAATGTTTCTCTTGCTGTTGTTGGGTGGAATGGTCTACAATTTTCAACTAGGTAAAGGTGGCTGCTAAGTCATTCTGATTTTGGTTTACACTTTCTATCAACTATTGAGAGCTGGATGCCGAAATCACTGACTGCAATGGTGGATCTACCTATTTTTCTTGCAGTTCAAACAGGGATTGTTTTGAACTGACACATTTATCATTATTAAATAACCATATTTAGCCCTGGTGATATTCTTTGTTTTGAAATCTTTACCTGACATTAATATAGTCACTCCAGCTTTCTTTTAATTAGTGCTAACACGGTATATATTTATTCATTTATTCTATTATCTTCTTATAGATAACATATTCTTTAGCAAACCTCTAAGTTAAAAAAATCTAATAACACATTTTGGTTTGTTTCCTATAATGAGAATGTATTTATCATTTATTTTGGGGGAGCACACAGAGAAAAACAAATTGTCTAGAGTTCTAAGTTAGATTATATTTTTAGGGGATCCTGACACCCCCCATGTTAAAACTAGTTAGCTGTTATTAATACTTATGGGTGATATCCTTTGGCTAATATGAGGGAACACTAAATTAATATAACATATTTAATAGCTCTACTTTTTTTTTGAAAATGACTATCATGTTCATGGCTTGCTCCCTACATCTAATCCTAAAAAGAATATAGGCCCATATCAAGACAGACTATTACATTCTTTCACCTTTATTTCATATTGTTTTACTCACTTAATTGTAAGCTCATTGATGAAGAACAGGTTTTGATCATAACTTACCTTTACCTTCGTCCATATTACACTGGAGTTAAATCATATAGAGAACATACGTTTTCATTAATTTTACCAGATGCATCAATAGTGTGATTTATTTTTAGTTATGTAATAAAAACACTTTGGTGTATATTTTTCAAAAATGATAACCTCGGAATTAATGAAAATGGTCATTAAAAGATTTCTAGGCTTTGCTTTTTTTATAAAAATCAATATTTAGAATTTCACAGTGAAGAGGTCCTAAATTCCTCATACAACATGAAATTATATAAAAATAGAAGACATAGACATCTTTAAATCTTTAATCCTTTGATTAAGCAGCAAGCATTATCACTCTTCCAGGCCAAACACTGCTTAAACAAAAAGAAAAATAATGACGTGCAAATTATTTACAAAATATGCGAAGCACACAATAAAGACATCGCACTATATACATATGTCATATTACTAATGAAGCTAAGAGTTTTCTACTGTGTGCTCTAACGTATATAAGTAAAATACAGCACATCCCTCAGATACAGCACCTTGGCCCATGTAGAGGATGAAACAGATTTCAAATGAATCACAATATACTAAACATCTGGACAGATGCTGGTGCTGACCAACTTGACTGACATATCCCACAAACTGTGTACTGAAGGTCTACTGACAAGAGACAAGACAATAAAGCTGTCAAGGCATAGTATGCACATATGCAAGACAATCTAAGTGCTTTAAAAAATGCTCTAGATATTTTCTTTTAAGATATATAATTGTCCCCCATGGCTTTTAAAGTAAAAATAAGTATAAATTCTTTACTATTAAGAATTTAAAATCAGTTAAATTTTATCTGGTTATAATCCAGGGGCAGGAACTATTTAAGATGATTCAATGAGAAAAAACAGCCTTTCCTGCAAGACATTTCAATTATGCCAGAACGTAGGGTCCTTATGAAGGCAGGGGTCTAATCTTGAAAAGTAAAACCAATGAATTTAAATTTATAGCTCTTTAAGGCTATAGTGCCAATGGAAGGGGCTATTTTTCCAATACTTTGAGAATACATGATCTCTCAAAACATAAATTAGGGCCTTTGATGTTGACTGTTTGGTGAAGTAGTTCTACATGTAATGAGAATGTGAATGTGCAAACATTTAGCGCCTTACGTTCCACTGGTATAGCAATCTAAGTGATCTGCCTCTTTGCACAAGTCATGATTCCAATATGAAATCATTATATCAAAAATACTAGTAACACATTGTTGAAATACTATCACTTGTAAAATATCCTTTGTAGGTGCTTAATGATTATGTGTTGAATTAAGATGACTTGAAGTCTTTTTGTTTCTTTATAAAAAGGGTCTCAGTATTTTTAGTTAACAACACAATTGTGATTATATATTGATACATCTTTAGGTAACACAGAACAAATTCTTAAATTCATTTTATGAAATAATGTTTATGATTTAACTCTAAACCAACCCATGAGTACAGGTTGGCTACAAGGAATACACAAATGTATCCAAATAGTACAATAGAGATTTATCAAAAAAACACCCTCTGTATTAAATGCAAACTATATTAATAAGTATGAGGGCAATTTAAAGTTCAGAACCTAAACACAAAAAGGTACTGTAAATAAATGCTTCCATAACCACCATTTCTAAATAACTGACAAAATATAATTCTCTTTTAAAGTCTCCAAATGTAGGTAGCTAATAATTAAAAGCAAATAGCATTTAAAAACATGAGTTCTTTTCAAAATTAACTACATTTTTAAGGAACTTAAAGATACTATATTTCAACAAATTAAGTCCTCATTTGCATGTAAAACTATTATTCCAATCCTCTTATTACTATTAATAGATGACAGGGTCAATGACCTTTAAACAAGAACTTTGCACTAGGACCCTAACTGTAAGTTAAAGGGTTAGTAGATTCAGTACATTCTTTGTGGTTTCATATAATTGCTTTGCAATTGATTAAATTGCTTTCTTTTAAAGGAATATATCAGAATTCCCTTAGAAAAAAAGCAACATATTTTGAAAAAGGGATATGCAGCTGTAATTTCGTAAATATGAGCAAAAGGAACATATATCAAAATCTGAAATGCAGGCTATTTTTTCTTGCACTCCTAACATAGGAAAATGTTTTTAAAAAATTAAGTAAAAGAAAAAGGAAAAAGCCAAACATCCTTAACTTAAGAAATTTAAGGAGTTTCACAATTCCTAAGTCAATATTCCTGTACTAAGAGCCTTGACTATGAAGAGGCAGGAATATAAAGAACTTCAATAAAATAAATACAGTAAAAACAAAACAAAAAATTCCTTGGTATATAGAATACTTGACTTTTTTTTTTCCTTTTATGAGATTGGTGAACATATACTCTAGAAAGGAGTCTTTCTGTTGTACAATATTTAGTGAACTGAAAGATTTTAGACATCCACTTATGCTAGCCCCCTGCCACAGAACTAGTTTACAGCCTCAGTCAGTATCTAGGAAGGATTCTTTCCTCTTTTGCCTCAGGCAGATAAGAATTGGTATAATGATGGGGTGAAAAGTTACTGCAGCATTGTCCAATTTAACTTTTAGTGCAGTGAGGACTGTGAATCTGTCTGAATTCCGATAAGTGATGGTGGCTGTTGACCACCAACTGTGGACAACACTGGTCTTGGGTTTAGACGGGGTGGCATAGAATTAGCAGGGCGAATGAGAGGTGGTGGAGGCTGATTTAGAGTTGGCCGGGGCTGGATGAACCGAGCCTGCTGCTGGAGTGGAGGAGGCTGCCGGTGAAGAGCAGGGGCAGCAGGCAGTGTTGGACGAAGAAGTGGTGGAGGCTGGTTCAGAGTGGCAATGGGGGCTGTTGGTGTTGGAGTGGATGATGGGGCAGGAGGTGATGGACCCAGAGTTCGAGGAGCCTGTGGGGTCTGTGCCTAGAGGTGAGGAAACAAAAATACATGTATGAGATGTAAGTCCTAATGAACTTCATACAATATAGTTTGGGCTGTCACAGGAAAAACAAAACAAAGCAAAACAAAACAAAAACATAACACCAGTGTTTATTGGAAGCACAAGCTTCTTTTATTTTAAACAAAACAAAACAAAACAAAAACAAAAACTGAAAAAACAATGAGGCTACCAAACAGGCATCTTTATTAGTAAACAGCTTAACACTGGAAATAAAAATAAGACTATGGAAGAACAATACACTCTCCATTCTGCTAGGATCAGAAATTAGCATGTCATTATGACTTAAGAGTCACGAGATGCGCCACTGAGTAAGTGTATTGTCAACCTTTCATGCTCATTTAGCTAGTCCTCCGACAGATTAACCTTACAGAACACCACACAAAATGGTGACTCCTCAACTCATATTAGCTCAAATTCCAGACACAAACACACCTCCTCTTCTTCATCAGTGCTCTTCCCTGATGGCACATTAGAAGCACTTTTTGTCTCCTCCCCTAAAGTAGAAGCATCACCATTAGAAGCCTGGGTTCCTTGTTCTGCTTCCCACTCCTGCAATACCTCCTCTAAGTTAAACCGACGCCTGTAGTTTACAAAGAAGTTCTTCACTTGGCCAACAGTCTTGTTGCCAATTACATCTGCAATAGCTTGAAAATCTTTACCATATTTGCGGACACCTGGAAGGCAAAGTAAATAATACACCTGTGAAGGATCAGTAAGGAGAGCTGTGTGTACTATACATCATGCACACACCAAAGATACCAGCAATGAAAATCCTTTCTGATAAACTCTGCTCATTTCTCAATTGAGATAGAGGCTAAGATATCAGGGTCACAGATGAAAACTATCAATTATGTCATTTCATCGAGCCAGCCACTTGCCTTCAACTGAACAATCAGAAACTTACCATTTTTTTACATACTCAGTTATTTTCTCCAATCCTCTCTTGAACTCTCAAATACAGTCCATTTATTGTAAAGCATTGAATTCTTTGTTCCATCCTCAATTCCATATTCATTTATTTCCCTAGTAGCCAGTCACCTAAATTTGAGCAACATCGTTTGTAAACAAAACTGGATGGGAATGAGCCATCTCTTTTATCCCCTCAATGGACTGAGTGAGTAGCCTTAGGGTTCCCCCATTAAGAAAAGCATTATAATTTTGGTTTTAATATTAACCCACCAGGGTACCAAGAAAAAGAAATGAAATAAAAATTAAAATGTAAAAGCAGAATTATCTGATGAATTAAAAAAAGGAAGATATTTTTGAGTCAGTTGGATTTCAAGTCATCTAATAGTTCTAAAGATTGTGTAAGGATTCCTAGCTATGCTTTATAGCCTAACAATAAGGTTATAGAAGTGCGACTTCAGAGCACTGTGCTCATCATTACTCCCATAAATTTAAGAAAGGTTGTACAGTGCTATTTAAGAACTTAACTTTAAATTATACTGAAGGACAATAATTGATTTATGAAGTGGAGATTACTTATGCTACAGATTTAAAATGAACAATGATTTGCTATTAAAGGAATTCTAAAAGAAGTTTTCAGACTCATTTCTAGAAACAGATGCACTTAGCTAAAAATAAGAGTTATTGGAATTTTTTATTTTACATTTTGATAACTACTTTTTAAAATACCAGAAAACAATTCATTAATGAGAGAGAGGTAAGAAAAGACAAAAACACGGGGCTTAAATAAACTTAACATGCATATGAGAGGATAACATATGGATATGTTAATATCCAAGTAGAAATGCTAGTTATATTCTTGATAACAATTAATATGAAATGCCCAATTACCTAAAAGTGCCATCATGATTTGACATGATTCTGCTTTTAAATTTTGTCATTTTAAATTGAGATGTGGGAACAATCATCTCTGGCTACATTCAACTAGCTGGACTTGATTCATTAATCTTTGAGCATTTTGGATGAAAGGTCTAACGTTATTATCCTAAAACTATATCCTACTATTTTAAATGCAGAGCTTTGGGTTTGTAATCTAGGCTCATTTGCTCTGCTCTCAAAGGGAAAGACATATACAATGACAACAAAGTAATAATGACAGACATTGTTTACAATGTTTTATCAACATAAATGAATTTATATCCCCTTTAAACTCATGGGTTGATTTCCAGTTTGAACTTTGCAGTTAAGAAGAATTCTAATGGTGACTAGGTTCTACTGAGGGTTTATCGGGCAATAAAAATCTCAGGTTATTTCACAGTAATAGTTACGATTAAGATATTCAAGTACTTCCCTATTACTTATACTTTAGAAAATAGCAGCTTGTAAAAGATTGAGCTTCTGTGCCATTTCTAATTTATAAATTTGAGACAAATGCATTGAAGAACAAATGCTGATTAGAAACCATTCACTGCTCTATCAGTGTACTAATTTTCATAAGGGACACATAATTTACACTCTAGAAATGGTCAAACCTGAATGTGTAAGCTTAGAAATGAAAATTTTCAGTAAGATAAGGTTTAGATCTTCTGTATTCCTAGCAAGAAATAACATTCCGACTAACTCTGACTTCAGGTCTGAAGATATTATAACCCTCAATACCTATGTTTTGCAAAAATAATTCTAAAAATTGTAAAATAAGTTCCAAAGTTGTCCCCTTCTCACTCTATTCCTTTTGATTTTCTACTTCTTAGTTTTTTCTTGCTCAATGGACCTTACCTCATTGCCAATATTGTCACATTTGAAAATTATAACTACTTCCAATACAGTTCCAGTTTTTCTAGAGACTTCAGATGTCAAGGACTTTTTCCAAGTCACCCAGGCATGTTTATTGTTAACGCATGTACACCAGTCTAGGATCTTACTGCAGACCTCTGTGGCTGAGGATCCCAATTAATTTTCCCAAGAACAAGTGTGTCCAGATATCAATCCCCTCAGCCTGCAGGATGGCCGGCAGGAGTTGTAACAGCCAGAGCTCCTTGGCAGTCTCCTCTGGAACAGCCTCATCTGTCTGTTCCAGTGTGTTCTGGTAAAGTTCATAATTTCTGTGTACATGACTTGAAAAAGGTTGGAAATACTGTCCTGTGAAATGCAAATTAGCACCAACACTGCTATAATGCTGAGTTCTCAAAAAGTGTTCAGGAAATAGGATTTTCCTTTCCTATAAGGCTTCCTTCTGTTTTTTCTCTCAAACCATAATAGGCATACATGGTGGACCTTTTTATCACCCTCACACTCTCAATGGTATTGCTCAACAGTATGTTTTGGTCAGAAGATGTAAATTCTTAAGCTCTATACTGAGGTCATCAACTAGGCAAACTCTAGTGAAATGTCAACTGGCTTTTTAGGACTGCTCCTTTGAAAGAATCCCCAATTAGGCTTCTAGAAGACATCCATCAGGGGGCAGAGATGAGGAGCAATGAACCTGACTCATGCCATCAGAAATATCTGAGTTTCAATCTGTATGTGGAGGGAAAGGGAGCCCATTCTTTTTTCATAGTTTACAATAAATAAAACAATCTGATTGCTTTCTCATCAAAGGAGTTAAAAATGATGATTAGGTCAATCTCTGAAGATGTAAAGGCTTAGGTATATTTAAACCATAATTACTAAATTAAAGTTTCACTTCTAGGATAAGAGGTCAGTTTTCAAGGGTTAATGGAATACACATTTGGAGAACCCTAGAAGAGGCAAATTATAAATTTCCCAGGGAGAAGAAAAAATATGTTTTTAGTCAAATTTCTAAACTTCATTTGAAAGTTACAATGAAAAAATTTGGCTTCCTATGCTGGTAGATGATAGCTTATATTTAATATATATTTTTATTTTTTATTTATTTATATTTTTGCGGTACTGGGGATGGAACCCAGGGACATTCTACCTCCGAGCTACACCCCCAGCCCTATTTTTTTATTCTTTATTTTGAAACAGGGTCTCACTAACTTGCGGAGGGCCTCACTAAGTAGCTGAGGCTGGCCGCAAACCCAGATCCTCCAGTCTCAGCCTCCCAAGTACTGGGATTACAAACGTGCGCCACCATGCCTGGCTAATAATATATATTTTTAATGTTTTGTTTGGGAATTAACATAAAACTATAACTCATTATTACATTTTAGAGTGGGGCACATTCCCCAATAGTATTTCATATTACCTAACATGAAAACATCCATACATTTGTATTTTTAAAATTTCTTGTTTATATTTTTAATTTGCCAAAGAAGGTATTAATAGTAGACTATAGAGTAGCCACTGTCTGAATTATCCCAATCTCTGAATTATGGAGTTTCTACATCCATAGTTTTTGAGTTTTGGCTAGCAAGACGGTATGGTTCAGGAGAATTTATATGTTGTTTTCCAATTCTGGACATGGAATCGGAGTTTTTTTTTCCTTAGCTAGAAGGGGCAGCATGGATAGCTGCTTTTGGTATGTTTAAAAAGTAATTTTTAAAATCTGATTTTGAATTATAAAAACAAACAAATGAACACAAAGTATTAACAGTGGCAAGCTGCTTCTAGGTATTAAAATTTCAGGGACTTTTTTCTCCTGCTCCTTTTTTCTTTTGGCACTGAAGGTTGAACCCAAGGGCATTCTATCTCCCAGTTATACCCCCAGCCCTTTTTATTTTGAAACAGTGTCTTGCTGAAGGTCTCACTGAGGGTGGAGGCTGGCCTCAAACCCGTGACCCTCCTGTCTCAGCCTCCCAAGCACTAGGATTACAGGCCTGCGCCATTATGCCTGGGTTTTTCCTGCTTCTTATGGCAAAGTTTCTTAAAGTGAGCATGTACTTAGTATAATTGGGAAATACAAGTTTATAGAAAATCTAGTTTTGAAATAAGAGCATAGTGACATCTACAAACTCTAAGGATTATGTATCGTTCTTTTCAATAAGATATAAATTTTAAACTCAAATTATTTGGGAAATATTTCTACCTCCTGTAAATCTCTTCATAAATTCAATGTTAAAGAAGATAGAAAAGACAACAACAGCAGTAATGACTGGTGTGTACACTTGAAAGCTAAAAGTTGAAATCATGTATTATCTTTCCAATGTCTAACATTTCTCTTTTGGGTCTTACATTCCCATCTTCCTTATTGTAAGTTAAATTCCATTACAAAAATGCTGAAAAAATTGAATTATTAATTATTTGAAGTAAGTGCATTAGAGGGCTGACAGTCATACTTTTGGACCTCCATTTTTATGGAATCTGTCATAATAGAATTCTCTAAAACAAAAGAGTGCCTTTCAGATGAAAAGATATGAGTCTCCTATTTCCACTTGCTTTTGATCATTCATGTACTGTGTTAACTTCCTTATACTGTTATTAACATATAAACATATAAATATAACTTGACAGTGAACTTTTTCTCCTACTTTATGAACCATTCTAGCTTTGTTTTTAGTATGAGCTAAAACTAGAAAGAAGCAAATTCTAGATTTGCAGCTTCATTTCTCCCTCCCTCCCTTTTGTGATTGAACCCAGGGGCATTCTAACTCTGAGCTACACCCCCCAGCCCTTTTTATTTATTCTTTTTGGTTTTTGGTGCTGGGTATTGAATTCAGGGGCATCCTACATTCAAGCTATACCCCCAGCCCTATTTTGTTTTTAATTTGGAAACAAGGTCTTGCTAAATTGCTGAGGCTAGTTCTGAACATGGGGTTCCTCTGTCTCAGCCTCCCAGCCTGCTTATTACTTTGTTGTTTTGAAAAGTACATCACTAGGTTGCCGAGAGTCTGGCTACATTGCTTAGACTGGTCTGGGACCAGAGAGCCTCCTGGCTCAGCCTCCCAAGTACTAGGAATACAGGTATGTGCCACCATGCTGGGCCTTCAGTTCTCTTAAAAGGGATTCAATGTATTTTATTTTTTTGGTACTGGGGATTGAACCCAGGGGTATTCTACCTCTGAGCTACACCTCCAGCCCTATTTTATGTATTTGCTTTGAAACAGGATCTCACTAGATCGCTGAAAGTCTTGCAAAATTGCTGAGGCTGATCTCGAACCTGTAATCCTTCTGTCTCAGCCTCCCAAGTATTAGGCTTACAGGTGTGTGCCACCATGCCTGACTCTTGTTCATTTTATTTTATATGAGATGGCAGGTAATGTGAAAAAAGAACTAAAAATTAAAATCGACATCTTGATAAAACTGAAAAAACTTGTTTATCCTAAAACAGCATGAAGATTTAAACTGGGAAGTGTATATAAAATGACTAGGAAATTAATACATTTAAGAGGCAGCCTAAAATAAAAATGGCAAATATATCATGTTTCTGCCCCTACATGTAGGTTTTTGGTTTTCTTTCTTTTTTTTTTTTTGGTACTGGGGATTGAACTCAGGGACATTCTACCTCCAAGCTACATCCCAGCCCTTTTTATTTTTTTTGTTTTGAAACAGGATCTTGCTAAGTTGCTGAGTCTGGCTTCGAACCCGTGATCCTTCTGTCTTAGCAACCCCAGTACTGGGATTACAGGCATGTGCCACCATGCCTGGCTTGCCCTCTACACACTGTACAAAGTGTTTTGTACTATCATTCAAATGCACTGTTTTCTGAAAACAGCTAATAATTGTTTCATTTTACATGAAAAAAAGATACAACGAATCTAATCTTTTCTTAATTTTTACTCAATGAATTTTTTATCCTGAGTATTAAGTTTAATTTTAGGATTAAATTTAAGCATTATAGGTTAGAAAAAATATTCTTATATATGACACAAGCTACAAACAGAGATAATAGTTTACCATTAACAAAAATATAAGAAGATCATGATATGTCACATGGTTACTAATTTGTTATAATGTAAAATTAAGATACTTAAGGCTAGAACAGATGACAGAAATTGTAGAAGTTGGCAAATACTTTAAGTGGACTAAATTGTCAGCATTAATGATGTCCCATTTGGAGACTTTTGAAGAATGTTACTGAAATTATAGTAAGGGAGAACTAGAATTAATATAAGGTGATAGATTGTAAAAGTATAAATAGAACTTCCTATCTGATCTGAGCATGGTTTCCCCACTCCCCTTTTAATTAAGGGAGAAAGGGAACCTTACTTTAGTGGTTAGTATTTAGTTAACAACAATGTGAGTAGATGGGATAGGAAGTTAGGTGAGAAATACATATTTAAGCCCTAGGAAAGTAAATGATCTCAATATGTTTGTTTGGTTTTATATATTTATTATTGATTGATTGATTGATTGATTGCGGTACCGGGGATTGAACCCAGCGGCGTTCTACCTCCAAGCTACACCCTGGCCCTATTTTTTATCCTTTATTTTGAAACCGGGTCTCACGAAGTTGCGGAGGGCCTCACTAAGTAGCTGAGGCTGGCCGTGAACCCGGATCCTCCGGTCTGTGCCTCCCAAGTACTGGGATTACAAGCGTGTGCCACCACGCCTGGCCGTTTGTTTGGTTTTAAAATAATTATAATAAAAACGTTTATGTAATAGTTACAAATCTTGACAGGAGCACAGAGTCATCGTTTCTTTATCATCACTGTAAATAGTCTACTATGAGCAAGTAAAGCATTCTACAGATGAATGTCAAATCAGAATACATGTATAAAATGTCTTGATATGAAGCGCTGCACCAATTAACACGTTAACATCAGAACAGAATCATTACTTTGTAAAACTGAAATGCTCACTAGAGTAAACCACATAAAGATTTATCATAAAAACTAAAGAAAAAGAAAAAAACTACAATTGCCTGCTAAGCAACTTTCTTTTGGGGGGGGACCTAGGGGCATTCTACCTATGAACTACATCCCCAGCCTTATTTTATTTTGAAACAGGGTCTTGCTAAATTATCATACCTGGCCTTGAACCTGTGATCCTCCTGTCTCAGCCTCCCAAGTACTGGGATTACAGGCGTGTGCTAAGTAACAAGCCCTGCTTAAGTAACTTCTTAATTTAGTAAACTACCCATTTTTAAAAAGACACTACAATTATATACCTTAAACACAAAGATTCAGTTAAAAATGACATTAGAATATGGATTATACTTTTATATGACACAATTCTGGGCATTATGTAAATGTATAGGGACATAACACAAAATGACACTTTTTTTTTAAACTTTTTTTTTCGGTACTGGGGATTGAACCCAGGGGCATTCTACCTCCAAGCTACACCCCCAGCCCTACTTTTTTATTCTTTATTTTGAGACAGGGTCTCACTAAGTTGCAGAGGACCTCACTAAATAGCTGAGGCTGGCTGCGAACCCGGATCCTCTGGTCTCAGCCTCCCAAGTACTGGGATTACAAGCATGCGCCACCACGCCTGGCTGACACGTTTTTTTTAGTCCTCTCTAAAACAACTATTTTGGACACAAATAGCTTTATGTCATCCTATTTTATATAATAATAAAAAACAAAAACAAAAAGTCCAAAATGAAACCAAATACTCCAAAGAATCAAACATAAACAAAAATGAGAAATTAACACATTAAAAAGAACCTCTGAAATCCTAAGAACATGCATACTTCCATATAACCTGCTTATGAGTAATTTATATGAGTAACTTACATTACTTATATGAGTAATTTATTTAAAGGGTTACTTTTTAAATGAGCATAATACTGAATATGCCTCAGTACAGAGAAAATGTGTGTTATATGTATCAATATTCTATTCTTCTATTTTAATATTTATAACTATGTCCACATATATATCTCAAGCTACATATACAAATCTTACCACTGCCCTTTCTTTGAATGCAGCTTTGCATAATATCCAACCTGGCCATAAGATTCAATGGACTCTACCACTTAAAGTAGTGATGTAGAAGAGTACCAAATCCTAAGTGCTAAATAGAGAAATATTAGTCCAGATTTTCCTAGACGATCCTATTCAGAAAATCCCTTCACTGGGATAATTTCTTATATTACAATATAGAATTAACATACTAACCTTTAAGCAACCTAACACTGGAACCAGGGTTCAATTCTTTCCAGGCAATATACTATGATGGAGGGAAACATAGGCTTTACATGAATAAAAGAAATGGCTATTCAAAATAACTATGCTAGAGCTGTGAGCTATAATTCTAAATAAATATGAAGCAGCCTTTGAAAATGCTATTTTTTAAGCAAAAATTTAAATTATCAGAGTCTAATTTTAAGACAGCAGTAATTGAACCTTATAAACTAACTAAACCTTGTTCTGACTCAGAAACTTATTTCTGTAATTATGGATGTGTTCAATGCACATTCAGCACTCTGCCTCCATAGAATCAAGTATTTCTCTTTATAAAATGTGTCATGTTGGATGCCAAAGTCAAGGCTGACATCATCCAACTGACACCATCCTGTGACATTTTCAAATTTTGCTGGCTGGCTAATTCTCACATGTCAGTCAATTTTTAATTACATTATTCTTGTATCTGAATGATGCTTTTATAGCATTTTTTGTACTAAATATATTTCCTGATTAACATATGGAAACTATTTTAAAAGGTATGCTTGTATATTTCACTGGGACCCCATTCTCCCATAGTAGTTAACCTAGGTAAAAAAGTTATTGGTATTTGATACAAAGAGGGCTCAGTCAGAAAGAAACAAAATGCAGACCATATTTTAAATTACACAATTAGTCGTGCAGATAGTTTTCTTGAGGAGGAAAAAACAAAACAAAAAATACCCCAACTCCACAAATACTGAAAAAAATGTATGATTTGCCTTAGGTAACTCAACATGAAAAAAAAAGTTTATAATATTTCCAATTTGCCCATGGGCATTCATAATACAAAAAATCTTTTGCCATATGACTTTACAAAACATTCTTATAAATAGTACATTAAAATGATATATTATATATATTTTATGTCTTCTAAGTCCCTTCTTAAAAAATATATTTACAGTCAGGTTTCTAAGCATTCAGTGGTCCATCTCTTTAGTAAGGTATGATACACTGAAAATTAAGTATATAGTTAATATTTCCAGTGCCTGAC
The DNA here is from genome assembly GCA_004027185.1 of Glis glis. Taxonomy (NCBI): domain Eukaryota; kingdom Metazoa; phylum Chordata; class Mammalia; order Rodentia; family Gliridae; genus Glis; species Glis glis. The sequence goes on along the minus strand of PVJS01002067.1, from coordinate 34,579 downwards.
ACTTAACAAATAAATACTATTATGCAGAGTAATCAGAGAAACCAAAACATATCATAGCTTCTGTTCTTAATTATGAGTCATCAATTAATGATACAGTAAGAATGAACTCAGCTGCAAGGACACTGAAGCAGAGACAAAGCCCGCATGACTTGGTCATGCTTGTCATCACCATCAATTATTCAGTGCTGAGAATGCATTACGTGCTGTTCAGAACCCAAAATGCACACAGACTCAGTATGTCACATCCACAAATACCACATAGATCCTGGTGATCAGGATTTTGTGGTGAACACAAGAGCCCTTTCTTGATCCACTTCTAAAGGGAGGGAAGAACTACAGTAGTCACCTTTCATGACAAGTTAAATAATTATTAACAACAATAACTGCTTATCTTTAATATACCTTGCACTGCTAGAAGCTGCTCCTCTGTGGTCCAACGGGCATTAATTTTCTGATTTGACTACAAAATTAAAGAGAAGTTTCCTAATGAGGATATGAAAACAGACATTTTTCCAAAGTGCTTATTTTTTAACTTTTCACCAAATCACAGACATGAGATTACTAAAACTCTGATTTATGAAGATTCTACTTTTAGAAGGATTAAAAATTTATATTCGGAGTTACCTTTTACCAACACAGAAAGGTAATAAAAGGGAAATGTACCAGTCTAGGAGAACAAACAACACTGATGTTTATACTCTAAATCAAAGACATTAAAACCTAAGGACACCTATTAGTAGTTCATTTTCTGACTACAATGTTTCTATCACACATTTCAGACATTTTTTAGCCTAGCTTTTTAACACTTAAGAGACTTTGTTTTCTTTAGAGAATCTGTGACTATCTCTAAAATTTCTTCCCTTCATATTAACAGTAAATCTATCCTTTCTCACCCTAAAACAGTGGTACAAATTAGCATAGAACATAGAATAGACCAAAGTTCTATTAAATTTGAATTTCTGAAGTAGAAAGTGACCAACTTATCTGATAAGATTACTTTTTTCTCCCAAGATCTCCTAATATTCCTGACCAATTATTTTGTTTAAAACTCCTGAGTAGGATTTTTATTATAGTAGTATTACAGTATCAAATATCTAACCAGATTTCATTAGTGTATATCCACTGACTAGTAAATTAAGGACCTCTGGCAGTAGATGGAGGGATAGAAATAAGTACACCAGCTTGCAGAGGTTTGCAGAGAACTGCTAAGATAAAGCGACTTAGTGTAATACCGGGCCATGTCGGGGGAAAAGAGAAAGAAAGCTTCCTCTGAGAAGGGGTACATAGGTCTTACCTCACACACGGTCTTAGCTATAAGAGTTTCTACAGTACACAGAGGTTCTGGGTTAATACCACCTTTCTCACCATGAGTAGCGAGGTACAATTAAGTATTTGGAAGGAAGAATGAATCAAACAAAAATTCAAAGTTAAAAAACAAATTTTCATAGTGAAGAAAGGAAGAAGTAGTAAAGAATACAAACCTTGAATAAGGAAGGAAAACCCCTGAAGTAGAAATTACTGAATTCCAGAGAGAATTAAAAAGACAGGCCAGGTGGGGAATAGTGAATAACCTTCAAAATTAGGGTACTAGCAACAAGGCAAAAGAACAACAGTGAAAAGAGAAAGAAGAGGTATAGTAAAAATTCTAATACACATACAGAAGCAGTAATAAAAGGGTGAATCAAAGCTAAAAAAGTGGGAGAAAAAACTCAAACGACAAGAAAAAGATGATAACTGGTACTAGAACCTACTTAAATCAGGTCCAAATACTTCATAGTAAATGGTGAAAAAAATAAAGGATTATAATTTTTGGGGGGGGCACTGGGGATTAAACCCTGGAGCGCTCTACATCCCCAGCCCCCACCCCACTTTGAATTTTTTTTTTTTTTTTGCAGCACTGGGGATTGAACCTGGGGGCATTCTACCTCCAAGCTCCACCCCCAGCCCTATTTTTTATTCTTTATTTTGAAATAGGGTCTCACTAAGTTGCAGAGGGCCTCACCAAGTAGCTGAGGTTGACTGCGAACCCGGATCCTCTGGTCTCAGCCTCCCAAGTATTGGGATTCCGGATCCTCTGGTCTCAGCCTCCCAAGTATTGGGATTACAAGCATGCACCACCACGTCCAGCTCCACTTTTGAAAAAATTTTGAAATAGGGTTTCACTAAGTTGTTCAGGCCTTGAACCTGTGATCCCTCCTTTCTCAGTCTCCTAAAGTGCTGAGATTACAGGCATATGCCACCACACCTGGCTAGGGTTGATTGTAATAAAAATAAGTTCATTTAAAAAAATAGTTAATGATTTAGTTAATATGCTTTAATGTTATTTTCTGGCATATCTTCTGATTATACAATGGTACAATATCCTCTGGCTTTGAAATTCACAACACGATCATATAATAGATCATTTTTGTTGGAAAGCTTTAATAATTTTCTCAAGGCCTTTTGTTAATTCTTTATTACTCAAATTATTCTTTTTTGAAGTGCTTGCCTATGAATCAGCATCTTTTTTCCTGTCAACAATTTTGTAGGTAATTGAAGCCATTCTCTTACACCTTAACAGACTTCATGAAGTTTTTCATTTTTGCAAAGTTTACAATTTCATTTTGGTTTGTGCTGCATTTGCATTGTATTAACAAGAGACTGACAGACAAGGATGTTGATGTGATGAATGGGCCAGAAAACTGCTAAAGCTAATTAGGGACAATGAGTATGTTCTTGTTTGGCAACTTGGGCTTCTCCAGATATTCCTTAGACTAATGAGCATTTAGCTACTGTGGCTCTCCTGTACATGTAAAGTTGCAATACCTACGTTACAAGTTGCTCAGAGGATTAAATGCAACTAAATATGGTATATATTCAAAATATATGTAGAAAAGCATCTAGGAGTGACGGGCAACAGTACCTGAGTAAACAAAAGTTCTAATGTTTGTTAAATCTGCAAGGCAGAAACTACAGAAAAGGGTTCACGATAAGGGAACAGAAAACAAGAGAAATAATGCACACTATGAAAATTTATTTTCATAAAGCTTATGAGAAAATCAGGGATTAGATGAACACAAATAACATTAACAAAAACTAGAAAGTACAGAGTATATTGGGGAATTCAAACATAGAAGAGAAAGTCACATGATTTGAGTGGGGGGAAAAGTACAAGAAAAAGGGAAGTTGGAGGGTTGTAGATTGAGATAGGTTTTAGAATAGAAGCTTCTGAACGGCAAAGAAGAAAAGACATTCCATGTGTAGGGAACAACAGGATCTGTGTCAGGAAGAAGCAATAAGTAAACCTGGAAAGACGGTGGTATTTAACTAAACTAAAAATATGTCAAGGACCACTTATCATAGGAAGGGCAATAAAAATCAAGGTCGATAAGTTCACACTAAACTTAATAAGCAACAGTTGTGTTTTCTGATGGTAAGAGTGTGTGTGTGTGTGTGTGTGTGTGTGTGTGTGTGTGTGAAAAGAGGCAGTTGTGTTTTCTGACGGTAAGAGTGTGTGTGTGTGTGTGTGTGTGTGTGTGTGTGTGTGTGAAAAGAGGATGATCTTAACCAGAATAAGACTTTAAACCTGGAAAGCTGGGAGAAGGGAAATGCTTGGAGCCTAGAAATCAAGAAATGCTGATTTTGGAGACATGGAAAGGTGAGGCTAAGATGAATTTAGTTTGGGATATATTTAGAATGAGGTATTAAGCAGGACATTCAGGTAGAGATCAGGTGCCACTTGAGGCTAAAATAAATTCATTTATTTCAATACATTTTTTAAGGGTCTGGGAAACTTTCAAGAGGGAAAAATAATGGAGTCACACCTTACTACTACTGGGCTACAAATTCTTTTAAAGATTTGTCTTCCAAAATTACCATTCAAGTGTCCTTACTAGGGTAGTCATGGATAGGCACATAGTCTCTCAATACGTCCACACGGCCAGGTCCCTCCAGCACTGAAATGGACTACTAGTTTTTCAGTTGAACCCCATGAAGTGGTCAACTTGAATCATTCTTCCTTCCTGGATTCATTCATCTCCTTGCCTTCTCCTATCTACTTCTATCCCTAACAAATCAAAGCATAACACAATATGCCATTTCTACCCATAAAACACACACACACACACACACACACACACACACACACACACACTCACTTTATTTTTATTTTTGGTACTGGAGGTTGAACCCTGAGACATTCTACCTCTGAGCTACACCCTCAAGCCCTATTTTATTTTGAAACAGGGTCTCGCTAAGTTGCTGAGGGCCTCCCCAACTTGCTGAGGCTGCCATCAAACCTGCGATCCCCCTGTGTCAGCCTCCCAAGTACTGGGCTGGGCATGGTTGTGCTGCCTGTAATCCCAGGACTTAGGAGGCTGAGACAGGAGGATCGCAGGTTCAAGACCAGCCTCAGCAATTCTCACACACTTTCAAGGAGAACACATTAATTTCCTACATTGCAATATACTTTGGATTTATCACTTGCTTTCATTCCTACAGATAATAACCAATTCTATACCACTATACCATTTATCCACTCGCATATGCTTAGTATTTTAGCAGCTATAAAGTTTCCCTTTTGAAATATATCATGCCTAACACTGTCAGGATAATTTTCCTATAATTAAAATTTTTCAATACATCCTTTCTGTATTAAGTATACCACAGGATTCTTCCATTTTACCTATTTTAAAGACTTCTCTTTCTAGCGTTCACAAGGAGTTTTACACCCTGCCCTTTGCCCACAGATCTCTATCACAAAGAAGCCCCTGCCAAACCTTGCTAAATATCTCATACTCTGTTTTCATCCTTCCATTGCATCCAAGTTTGCTTTCCTAAGTAAACAATATGACTCTTGAGAAAAGATTGTTTCACACTTCCATTGAATTCTTGATAGAAATTAGCACAACCATGAGCACATACTAAGTGCAGGGAATATGTGTTGATTGGTTTCAAGACTGCTTTTAATTTTCCCACTGAATTTACATTTTGAATGTATTATTCAAGACTACATCACTGCTACTATTATTCTTTCTGCCTAGAATGCCCTTTCTGCCCTTTTTTTTAAATATGCAAAACCCCCACTTACCCTCAAGCCTCAGCTGAAATGTTCCTTCTTTAGGAAGTCTTCCCTGATTATCCTACGCAGAATGAATTATGCTCAACCATTTTCCTGAAGCACTTTGCTTATAAATCTACCATGTAACTTATCAGTTTGTCTTATAACATTTGGACGGTAAGTTCTTTTTTTAAAAGCAGGTAAAAAAAAAACCTCATTTTGTCCTCATTTTTATGTTTTCTCTCCTCCCTACACACACTTCCCACAGTGACTAACACTGTGTCTTACATGAAATTGGTGATCAATAAATACTTGTGGAAGCAAATGGATTTTCTCCACCAAGTTTTTCCCTAAATGAAAATGCCAAATAAAACCAAATTAATAATTATTAATAATAATAATTAATAGAGGTACTTAATGATCTACTGTAATTATTCTAAAGGTTATCAACATTCTTTGATTAGGTAAAGTCTAACCTAAAGGTAAGAAAATGGATAACATAAGATCTTTTTCAGATTAATGTGATTATTAATCTAGTACTTTGAAATATACAAATTGCCCACCTCCCGAAAGCAACAAGAACATATGATAAATATGGGGACTTTCTAGATAATAAAACATATATATGTTTACATATACATGTTTACATATATATTTTATTATACATATATGTATTATATATATTGTATAATATATAATACATATATAATGTATAATATATAATAAATATGTATGTCTTATTATCTAGAATATAGAATATATATAATAAAATATAGAATAAAACATATATGTATTTTTTCTTTTTCTCTTTTTCTCTTCTTTCCTTCCTTCCTTCCTTCCTTCCTTTCTTCCTTCCTCCCTCCCTCCCTCCCTCCCTCCCTCCCTCCTTCCTTCCTTCCTTCCTTCCTTCCTTCCTTCCTTCCTCTTTCTTCAGTCTCACTAAGTTGCTGAGGCTGGACTCGAATCTGCTGTCTCAGCCTCCTAAGTACTGGGATTACAGGCATGTACTACCACACTTGGCACATATATGTATTTTTGACTCATATGAGTTCAATAATTTACCCCAAAGTAACACTTCAAAGTTCGGAGTATGCATGATAGAGTGTAAAGATTTTGTTGATTTTTATTTTGATCAATATTTTTATAATAGACCTAGAGAAGGTTTGATAATTTGTAACTCAATAACTGCATTAAAATGTGAGAATCTAATAAACCATTTTGCTACTCTTATGAAAACTTCTAAAAGTGGCAGCATAATATACTAATCTAGGATCAATCGGGACTCTAAAAAGCTAAAATGTAACTACAGTTCCGTTAATTTAATACTACTTATGTGACCTTGAATAAGTAAGTTAACCTTTCTGAGTCTGTTCCCTTGTGTAAAGTAATAGTACCTGTTTTACCTAGTTATGCTGATTTATATAAAAATCAAAGAGATAGCACACAGGATGATAAAATGCTACTATACTTTCAAATCTTTATATAATGTTAACAAGTAAGACTGTCCTGTAAATTTATGAAAAATTTGGGATTAGATTAACTTTTCCTTGAAAAACTGGTAGATTTTTTTCTGCAAAATTATCTAGGCCTACTACATTCTTGTGAGAGAAAAATGTTAATTACTGATTCATTTTATTAAATGATCATATATCATTTAAATTTTCTTTCTTTTTCAGACAATTTTGTTAAGACATTTTCTTTGGTGGCGCACACTTGTAATCCCAGTACTTGGGAGGCTGAGACAGGAGGATTGCAGGTTCATGGCCAGCCTCAGCTACTTAGTGAGGCCCTCCGCAACTTAGTGAGACCCTGTCTCAAAATAAAGAATAAAAAATAGGGCTGGGGGTGTACCTCGGAGGTAGAATGCCTCTGGGTTCCATCCCCAGTTCTGCCAAAAAAAAAAAAGACATTTTCCTAGTGAGTTCTATATTTTGTTTAAATTTTCAAACTTGTTAGCATAAAGGTTTTCCTGGTATTTCCAAAATGTTTTTAATATCCATTATATTTATTTTAAATTATGAAACTATAGGCATTTTTACTTTATGAATTTTAATGTGATTAAATAGAAAAAATAATTTCAATATAAAATTTAATATAATTTCTGTTGCAGTAATATAGCAAAATAAAGTAGTATTTTTGTATTATACTGTCCTTAAATAAATGTTACTAGAATGTTTGTCAGTATATCTGTGGGTTTGGAATGAGATACCAGTCTATGTATTTTTCATTTTTTTCTATAACCCAACCTTCTTGAAATTATTCAAAACAAAAACAAACTTTCTTTGTAACAGGTCTTCCTTTCTGAAAGAATGATTCTAATGATTAGCATGGCATGTGATACATTATTTCTTTTTTTTTTTTGCGGTACTGGGGATTGAACCCAGGGGCATTCTACCTCTGAGCGACACCCCCAGCCCTATTTTTTATTCTTTATTTTGAAACAGGGTCTCACTAAGTTGCGGAGGGCCTCACTAAGTAGCTGAGGCTGGCCTAAACCTGGATCCTCCAGTCTCAGCCTCCTAAGTACTGGGATTACAAGTGTGCAACACCACGCCCCGCTGTGATACATTACTTCTGAAGCTCTACTTTTTGCCTCCCCCCCAACACACATATTTCATTTGTAGATATTTCAGTCAGCCTGTGATGAGGGGGAAAGAGTCCCATTAGGATTAAATAAGAGTTTTTTGATTATCATATACATAGGAAGGCAAATCCAGAATATAAAGCATAACACAGGAACCTTAAAAAAGAGAAAAAATTCCATAGTAGAAACTTCTGTAAAAAGACTTGACTGGACCTTAAGGGCACTTAAGTATTCCTATAATTACCACAAATAACAAAAATGTATTTAGGTCTCAGCTAAAACACAAGTAAGCCTTGAAAAAATGGTCAATCTATATCTTGTTTTTAAGATTTTTTTTATTTTCAGGGATACAAGTATAAGAATTCACATAGTAAAATCCTAACTAGAAATTTGAGCCAAAAGAGAAATACCTTAAATTAAAATACAAAGTTGTTAAAACTGTTAAGACAAACAGGAGTTATGACTTATTCCTACTGTGTTACTGATTCACATGGCAGAAAAGTACTTAAGCAAACACTGCCACAAACCCGGAAATGTGCCAGTTTGCTTACTGATGACCTTCTAGCTTCACATGCACTGTGCCTTACTTCTACAGCTATTGTTCCTAAGAACTTTGCTTGATATGAACTGCTAAGGGCAAGAAAGAATTTGACTTAAATACAAATGGATTTGCCAAGCCTCAAAATACCAACTGTCTAAATGAAAAAATAGATACAACAAATGACCCATATTGTGAAACATTCAAAGTACTAACAACACATGTGACCAAATAGTATTCGAACACTGGATAACTGAAAGAACAAGGTTTCACTATATTTAATCACATATATTTTCAATATCATACCTCAGGAGGTTTGAATTCTTCAATTCCACCTTCCATTTTCTGTTTAAGTGCACTGTTAACTTGCTTAGCATTCTGAACCTTCAACAGAATAACCCAAAATGTGAATCAGATCATGTACTTAGGTAAATTTTTGATTACTCAAATAAATAAAAGAACATATACCAAAACTCTCTTAAATTTTATTTCCAGAGAATAGACATATTTATCACATTTAGAGTATGATACACCACTCACATCAATACACATTTAATAGACTAAAAGACTTTGAACTAGATTGAAGACATCTGAGTATCATAAATCATAGTCTTTAAATGTCTTTGAACAATGTCTCTTATTAACTGAAGACAACTAACATATACAGGGATTAAATCCCATCAATATTTCTCATTACCACAATATTCTGAACAAATAACATTCCAATAATAATGATAATAACAACAACAATAATAATAATAGTGGCTGGTATTTATGGATAAAACATCACTCTTAGTACTTTATACACAATAAATCACTTAATTTCTCACAACTTCCCTGTGAGATAAGTATAATCAGTTCTACTATAACATAACATATGCATCCTTAAGTCATTGTACTATGTAAAATCCACTATAAAAAACACCAGTTTTATAGGGAAAACTTCATCAATGACAAACAAGCAAAGAAAGAAGCGTAACAAAAACAGGAGCCCAGTTACATGCACTCTAATGATTAAGAAACCCATAAATGTGGGGCTGGGGTTTAGTTCAGTGGTGAGCATTTGCCTGACGGTGCAGGGCCCTGGGTTCAATCCCTACTACCACACATACACACGGGTATATAAATGCTACAATAAAGATGGTACTTTAGCTAGAAAGATATGAAGGCTGCTTATAGAAGTAGGCATCAAAATAGTTACAGCTTGTGAGTTACTGTGAGGTAGCAGAGGAAGGTTTATGTGGAATCAAGTTTTAACCCACAGTGAACTGAGGCAGCTGGTACATGACTGAGGTATGTGCATGTTTTCTCAGGTCAGCTGGGTGCACTCTTTTGCTGACAAAATCATACTGAAGGAAACATAAAATTCATGCTATGCTTAGATTGTTCCCCAGAGAATCAACTGCAAGAGTTAGAGCAGAACTGACTTTTCTATTATAACCATGTGTGTGTGTGTGTATTGTACTGGGGATTGAACCCAGGGGCATTTGAGCTCTGAACTACACCCCCAGCCCTATTTTATTTTGAAACAGGGTCTTGCTGAGTTACTAAGTGCTGGCCTTGAACCTGCAATCCTCCTGGTAAGTACTGGGATTATAGGCAGGCACCACCATGCCAGCCTATTATAACCATTTTACAGATGAGGAATGTGAAGCATAGAGGTTAATAAACTGTACCAAGGCCACAAATTGTAGGAGGTATGAGTTAAAACCATACCAAGCTTTATACCACAATTCTAGCAAAATTGTTAGTCTCTAGTTAGAACATTAAGTGTTAGCCTTGTTTACTTTTTTCCTCTGCTCCCCCCCAACACACACAGAGTATGGACAACCAAATAATTATAGTGAAATAATTTGTGAAATATTTTTCATCAGAGATCTTAAAAATACAGCTAAAACATATAAATCTAGGGTGGTTCAAGGGCAGTTAGTTGGCCATGTTAGCCAGACATATAAATATAAAATGTAAAGTATCTCAGTTTTCAAGGATTTCATAGAGTAGTGGGAAGATAAATAAATATACAAGTATGATAAATGCTAAAACAGCTAACATTGACTTGGGGAAAGAGAGAATAAAAGAGTAAATGCTTTTATGGGTGCTGCTGGATGAGAGATAGGGAAGATTAGGGAAAATGTTTCGGAGAAGTTGATACCTTCCTTTGAAAGGATTAACAAGAACTAAGCAGGCAGGTAAGATTGGGTAGAGGGAGCGCATTCCTGGCAGAACAGCACTTAGGAAGACAGGAAAGCCCTAAGACATGGGGCAAGAAATTAGGCTGGGGCTAGACCACAGAATATGAATCTTGCCGAAAGACTAGAGGAACCTAAAGGATTTTTAAGCAAAAGAACATGACCATGTTTGCCTTTTAGAAAGATACTTCCAGTAGAAATGTGGAAAACAGAATGGAGGGAAGAGGATGGATTAATTAAAAAATCCAAGTGAGAAATAATTAAGAAAACTTTCATTAAAACAGAAGGAATGGCCGGGCGTGGTGGCGCACGCTTGTAATCCCAGTACTTTGGGAGGTGGAGACCGGAGGATCCGGGTTCGCTGCCAGCCTCAGCTCTCTCGCTCTCTCTCTCTCTCATTCTCTCTCTCTCTCTCTCTCTCTCTCCTTAGTGAGGCCCTCTGCAACTTCGTGAGACCCGGTTTCAAAATAAAGTATAAAAAATAGGGCCGGGGGTGTAGCGCGGAGGTAGAACGCCCCTGGGTTCAATCCCCAGTACCGCAAAAAAACCCCAAAAAAACAGAAGGAATGGACGGATGGTGGTACTGGTAACAAAATTAAGACCACTTTATAAACACTTAATTGAAGCAGCATAGTGGCATATTCCTGTGATACCAGTATGTGAGAGGCTAAGACAGGAGGATCGCAGGTTCCAGGACAGTCTCAGGAACTGAGCGAGACCCAGTTTCAAAATAAAAAATAGGGTTGGGGATCTAGATCAGAGGCAGAATACATCTGCTTCGATCAACAGTATACTCTCCATGTATAAATATCCAATTGTGGAGAATTAGAGAGAATCAACTGGTTACTTGAGTAACTAAATGTATGTGGTATTACTGAGAACAGATAACTAGGGTAGGTGCAGAAGAATTCAATTTGGACACTGTATATGAGAAGTATTGGGAATATAAAAGTAGCAATAACTTATAAACCCATATATTTTAACTTTTACATATTATACATCAAATGAATAACCAAGACCCCAGTATGGTGGTCCATGTCTATAATCCCAGTACTTGGGAGGCTGAGACAGGAGGATTACAACTTGGAGGCCAGCCTAGGTATTTAGCAAGACTGCTTCAAATAAAAAATAGAAAGAGCTTGGGAGTGTAGCTCAGTGGTACAGCACCCCTGGGCTCAATCCCCAATACCCACCCTCCAACCATGCACACAAAGAATAACCAAGGAAGGAGCTGAAGGCTTCAAGTTCCTTTATAAAAACCAATAAAAACAGTCTATAAGCTGGGTATGATGGCACACGCTTATAATCCCAGTACTTGGGAGGCTGAGACAGGAGGATCACAGGTTCATGACCAGCCTCAGCAACTTAGTGAGACCCTGTTTCAAAATAAGAAATAAAATAGGGCTGGGGGTGTACTCAGAGGTAGAATGTCCCTGGGTTCAATCCCCAGTGTAGTAGTAGTATGGAGGATGAAGCATGAATACAGATGATAGAGTAAATCTTATTCCTTCTTCTTTTTTTTTTGGGACAACTTTCAAAATATTACAGGCAAAGTATTTTAGAAGTTAGAAAAGGAGAACTGTGGTTTGGAAGATGGGAGTCTTTTGCAAACATTCATGGTTTGACTAAAGGCTAAGCACTCAATCAAATATATATTATATATACTCAAGAGAAGTGTCACAAAAGTGAAGGGAAAGGAATTCCTAAAAGCTGCTGACAGTGTCAAACACTGCTGAATAGTCAAGGGAAATAAGAACCAACAAGGAGGCCTTAGACCTAATTATTCATTCATACATGATCTTAAGATAGTTTTTTCAGTGGTAGAACTAGAATGGGGTGTGGGGTACAAACTAGATTGGAAAGGGTCAGAGAATTAGTGATGGCAAGAAAGCAGAAGAAGCTGATGTGGTATATTTTTATTCAGGTAGTCTGCTAAGGAAAGAAAAACACAGAAGACCAGTTTGGGTGAAAATCCAGTCAAGGGATAAAGCAATCTGAACATGTTTAAGATAATCTCAGTCCTACACTATATAGTTACAAAGTTCTTACATTTTATATGAAGTGGTATAATACTCTATTTTGTTTTATGTGAGATTATACAATTACTTCAAAATTTTCAGTGTTTTTTACATTACTTTCTTAATTGTATAACATATCTGCTTCCCTAAAGATCAAGAATATTCTAGGTTTACAATGATAATCTTGGGATGCATTACGTAATCCCTAAAGTCACTCCAGAAAAGAAAAAAAGGATAAATAAAGAAATATAAGTCGGGCATGGTGGTGCATGCTTGTAATCCCAGTACTTGGGAGGCTGAGATAAGAGGATTGCAGGTTGGAGACCAGCTCAGCAATTTAGTGAGGTCCTCAGCAACTTGCAAGACACTGTTTCCAAATAAAAAAATATAAAATCGGGCTGGGAGTGTAGCTCAGAGGTAGAAGGCCCCCAGGTTCAATCCCCAGTAACACACACACAAAAAAAAGAGAGAAATATAGTTGAAAAATGTGACATATGACCATGGTGCACCTCTTCTTAAGTCATTCTTTGGTTTCCTAACTCAGATGTCTCAAATGTCTTAACACTGCCTTCTCATAAATCCTCTCTACCTCTACTGTAACCTGTTAAAGGCAAGTAGAAATTAATGAAAAGTTTGAAATAGGAGGATTGCAGGTTCAAGGCCAGCCTCAGCAACTTAGCGAACTAATCTTAGCAATTTAGGAAGACCCAGTTTTAAAAGTAAAAAGGGCTGGGGGGTCTAGCCTTTAAAATGAGTGACCCTGACCAGACCAGTATTTTTAAAAGATAACTGGCAACTATGAATCATGTGGAACTAAAGAAAAGTGGATGGAAAGAATAAATGAGATAATTATTGTCAGATAAGAGATAGTAAGGACCTGAAACAAGGGTAGTAGTGATGAAATAAAAATGAAGGAATTAGGCCAGGTGTGGTGGCGCATGCTTGTAATCCCAGTACTTGGGAGGCTGGACAGGAGGATCACAGGTTTGAAGCCAGCCTCAGCAACTTAGTGAGACCCTGTTTCCAAATGAAAAAATATAAAATCGGGCTGGGAGTATAGCTCGGAGGTAGAAGGCCCCTGGGTTCCATCCCCAGTACCACACACACACACAAAAAGGAATTAAAGGAAATATCAGAGACAAAGCTCATACAACTTGATTACCAGTTGGGTTTATGCGTGTCAAGGGAGGGGTAATGGCAAGGGATGAGTCAAAGATGATTCTGATGTTTCAATGGATACGGAACAGAGGATCTTTTGGAGGAAGATCTAGCAGATAGTTGGAAGTATAACTACGGAAAGTTGAGAGAAAAGTCACATCTTGAAAAACCAGATTCGAATTCACTGGCATATAGTGCAGGATTGGGAAACACAGACTAAGAAAGTATAGACTTCAGCCAGGCATGGTGGGGCACGCTTATGATCTCAGTACTTGGGAGGCTGAGAAAGGAGGATTACAGGTTTGCAGACAGCAACAGCAACCTCGTAAGGCCCTCCACAACTTAGTGAGACCCTGTTTCAAAATAAAAAAAAAATAAGGCTGAGGGTGTAGTTCAGAGGTAGAATGCCTCTGGGTTCAATCCCCAATATCATACACCAAAAAAAGAAAGTACAGGCTTCACACTTTAATTCTCATTTCCAGATGAGGAACTGGAAGATGGGAGAAATTAAACAGCTCTCCTAAGATTACACAGAGAGAAGATGGTATAGCCCAGGTTAGAACTTACTGGTTCACTGACTCTAGGTCCTGACTCTTAACCATCACCTGATTATGATGATATTCCTATAAGACTACTGCTAACACTGGTAATGATGAAAACAGCAGTCATTATTGAGCATTGAAATGTGCCGAACACTGCTAAACAATCTATATGTATCATTGCAAACGATTCACAACAATATGCAAGAGAATTATAATTATTTGCCTCAAATCCAGACAGAAAACTGACCCAGCAGTGTAGTATAGTTTGCCCAAGATCACAGAGCTAACAGGTAGTAATGTTGGCATTCAAATCTAAAATTAGCAGAGGTTATCTTATAAGTTTGAAATAAATTTTAAAGAACAAAACTGCTGGCCGGGCGTGGTGGCGCACGCTTGAAATCCCAATACTTTGGGAGGTGGAGACTGGAGGATCCAGGTTCGCGGCCAGCCTCAGCTCGCTCTCTCTCTCTCTCTCTCTCTCTCTCTCTCTCTCTCTCTACTTAGTGAGGCCCTCTGAAACTTTGTGAGACCCGGTTTCAAAATAAAGTATAAAAATAGGGCCGGGGTGTAGCGTGGAGGTAGAACGCCCCTGCGTTCAATCCCCGGTACCGCAAAAAAAAAAAAAAAAAAAGAACAAAACTGCACTAAGGGTATAGCTCAGTGGTATAGTACTTGCCTAGAATGCTTGAAGACCTGGGTTTGATGCCCAGCACCCCCGCAAAAAGAATGACACTTACATAAATGGGTGGCTGAGAAAATCTGCAATAGAATTCAATGTAGGTAAAAGTAGATAAGCAAAATATTACTTTTATAAAAATACCTGACGTTTTAGAGAGATCAACTCCATGTCCAGTTGCCTCAGGATGGTGTTGGCTGCATTGGGACTACAAGAAACAGCTACCACATCTTCCTGGGTTAAATACATGCCCTTAGGTGGACGGCACTTAGAACGCTGAGAATGATGGCGATGTTGCAAACTCTGATATTCTCTCCTTCCAAGCCCAATCTTGCTAGTTTGGACAGGCTGTTCAGTATTACCCTAAGAGAATAAAGATAGAATAACAAGACATTTGGTTTTTACAAATGTATAAACTGAAAATAACATTTCTAGTAGAAGTGTCTGTTGCAAAAAAAAAAAAATTAGGAATTACAGCTTGTGGCAGATTAGGCAGCTGGTAAAAAAGAGTTAAGATTTCATTTTCACTTTTATGTTGCTGAAAGAAAACTAGGCCTCTCAAGGTTAAAAAGGACATGGAAGAATCCTAACCACGACGATATTTCTTTCAAATCCGTACACAAAATGCCAGTTTATGTCTCAGAAGAGGTTAGGAAAATATTCTAATAATGATGACCATGAAATTTTAAGTAATATTTCATTATTACTTGCAACAGGGCTTCTTCTTTTTTTTTTTTTGAGGTACTGGGGATTGAACCCAGGGACATTCTACCTCTGAGTACACCCCGATCCCTATTTTATTCTTTATTTTGAGACAGGGTCTCACAAAGTTGCGGAGGGTCTCACAAATTGCTGAGGCTGGCCGCGAACCCGCAATCTTCCTGTCTCAGTCTCCCAAGTACCGGGATTACAAGAGTGAGCTACCACACCTGGCTTATTCTGGGCTTCTGAGAGAGAAATCCATTAAAAAACTGTGTCGATTAGGTGGAATTTTATTTCACTGAATAGACTTAATAATTCAATTCTTTAGGAACTGAGTAAAATTCATAAAATAATTGTATAATAAAGTATAATTCACTTTATTGCTCAAAAATTAAAGGAATACAAGGCAGATTTGATGTTCAAAGAAACTCCTCCCAGTATACCACTCCTAAAATTGCTAGATCAAGTTTTTTTTTTTTTTATTTGCGGTACCGGGGATTGAACCCTGGGGCATTCTACCTCCGCTCTATACCCCGGGCCCTATTTTTTATACTTTATTTTGAAACTGGGTCTCACGAAGTTGCAGAGGGCCTCACTAAGTAGAGAGAGAGAGAGAGAGAGAGAGAGAGAGAGACAGAGAGACAGAGAGAGAGAGAGAGAGAGAGAGAGAGCTGAGGCTGGCCTCCAACCGGGATCCTCCGGTCTCCGCCTCCCAAAGTACTGGGATTACAGGTGTGCACCACCACGCCCGGCTCAAGTATTTTTAAGAATTCTGTTAAAATGTGTTTCTGAGCTGGCGGGGAAGTGAGGAAATTCCTGAGAGGTCAGAAACGACAAGAAAACAAGAATCCAGCAGGATAAGCAAGTATGCAGGAGCTGGCTTTTGCCTAAAGCCCAGACTTCAGAGGACAACCAGTGCAGGGCACGGAGATAAAGCCAAAGTGCTGGAAGGGAAACTTCAAAATTATGTGAGTAGAAAAAAAATACCCTGGCTTTGCAGAACGAGGGGATGATTAAAGGGAGTCATACCTATCTCACTTAGCTGGGTGGAAAAGAAATTTTAAAAAGTCTCCCCTGAGCGCTGGGCGTGGTGGCGCATGCTTGTAATCCCAGTACTTTTGGAGGCGGAGACCGGAGGATCCGGGTTCGCGGCCAGCCTCAGCTCTTTCTCTCTCTCTCTCCCTGTCTCTCTTTCTTTCTCTCTACTTAGTGAGGCCCTCCGCAACTTCGTGAGACCCGGTTTCAAAATAAAGTATAAAAAAAATAGGGCCGGGCGTGTAGCGCGGAGGTAGAATGCCCCTGGGTTCAATCCCCGTACCGCAAAAAAAAAAAGAAGTCTCCCCTGAGAATTCCTAACACATAGTTCATATGTTCATATGATCCATCTAGTCTGAAAACCCCCAAATCAAAAAGTTAATTCAAAATACTTCAGGTTAGTAGTGCCTACAGACACTTAATAAAGCATACAAATCCTCTCTAGAAAAATATACTTTAAGTTCAGGTCTCAGAAATGTGTTTACAGTTGACTGAACTTCTAAAGTATATACTTCAGGAAAAAAAAGTGAATTATTTTCAAAAAAAGGATTAAGATTCAAGAAAGAATGGTGAGCAAAATAAAAGTTAAACATGTTGGTATATCTAAACAAACACTGGCTATATGTTTAATTTGAGAGATTTAAAAAACTAAGATGTGACTAAAGCTATTAACAAAAGTAACATACAAACCAGAAAGGTAGTGGTTAGAGTCAAACTATTTTAAGGGCATTATACTAATCAAAAAGTCACCACACGCCGGGTGTGGTGGCGCATGCTTGTAATCCCAGTACTTTGGGAGGCGGAGACCGGAGGATCCGGGTTCGCGGCCAACCTCTCTCTCTCTCTCTCTCTCTCTCTCTCCCTAGTGAGGCCCTCTGCAACTTCGTGAGACCCGTTTTCAAAAATAAAGCATAAAAAATAGGGCCGGGGGCGTAGCGCGGAGGTAGAACGCCCCTGCGTTCAATCCCTGGTACCGCAAAAAAAAAAAAAAAAAAAAGTCACCACACCTTAAAAGAAAGGTGGTGACATACGCCTGTGATCCTAGTACTCCAGAGGCTGAAACGGAGGATCATAGTTTCGAGGACAGCCTTAGCAACGTAACTAGACTCTCGGCAACCTAGAGAGACCCTGTTTCAAAACAAAAAATAAAAAGGGCTGGAGATGTAGCTTGGAGGTAGAATGCCCTGCGTTCAATCCCCAGTACCACCACCAAAATAAATAAATAAATAAAATAAAATAATAAAAAAATAAAAAAGTCAATAAAGATACCAATATTAGATTTTAAGTTAAATATGTAGGATAATATAGAGCTCACAATAAGAATATAAGCATAGAAATATCCCCAAATAGTAAAAAGTAAAATAACAAGATAAAAGATGAATCCTTAATCCCCCAAAAGTAGAAAAACTCAAATAGAAGGTAAAAATAAGGAAGAAAAAAATAAAAACGTATTAATGATTGTGATCAACATAAATGGGCTTCAGGGAGGGGAAAAAGGAGGATTGAGGAAGGAAACAGTTCAAATAATATTATGGCAATATATGAAGGTATTACTATCAATTTCACTAACATGTATGGGGAGGAAGCTGGAGGGAGTGGTGTGGGAGGCAGAAGGAAATACACCAAGTGATGTGGGCATGTACATTTGTATTATACTGATCCTCATTATAATGTATAACTGCAATGCACTAATAAAATACTTACAAAGGGGGAGGGGAGTAAGCTAGGAATATAGTTCAGAGATAGAATGCCTTGGGTTAAATCTGTAGTACCACAAAGAATACAAAAAAAGGGGAAAACTTTCAAAATATAAGAGAATGGAAACTTAAAAATTTACATGCTTTTGATGAGATGGCTGTAGAAAATAAAGAGATAAACCACAAACAATATATTTAACCAAAGGACTGATATCCAGAATATATAAAAATTCAATGGTGGTATAGAGCACTTGTTTAGCACAGTGAGGCCTTGGGTCCAATCCCCAGCATACCAACAAAGAAGCTGATTAAAAACACAAAGAAGCAGTTAAAAAAAGGCATAATAGCTCATAAACAAATGGATTTAGAAATGTTCAGCCTCATTATTAATTTGGTAAATGAAATTGAGAGCACAATGAGATGCATCTCTTATTGCCAGATTTGTAACATTTTAAAAGTCTAATTGTATCAAGTATTGGCAAAGCAGACAATGAGCATTCACATAGCCCAATAGAGGCATATCAAATATGGTTTCCTATTACCTGGGGAAGCTGAATATGGCTATACCCTAAAATAAGAGTAATTCCACTTCAAATAATTGTGGGAAATTCTTTTAAGTTGCTGTGGGCATTTTGGTGATAATCTATACTGTGCATTTCATGATAGATGCCATCCTTTTCTCCTTCCCACTTTATGACAGTGGCACCCTAAAATCACTGCAACAACAAAAAACACCTCCATAATTTTTAAATGTCCCTTATGGGGGATATGTTAAACCTTACTGAGAATTATTGTCCCAAAGGACCTCTTACAAATGTGCATCCAGGACATATTCCTATCAGCATTGCTCATACTAGCAAAACACTGGAAATGATCCCACTGATAGAAGAGTACATAAGCTGTAGTATGTACAGACAATGGAACACTGTAATACAGCAATGAAAATAAACTGCCAAAAAAAGCAAGTACTAAAAATATTTACAATATGATTCCATTTAAAAAAAAAGGTTGAGATGGACAAAATCAAATGATAGTTGCTCAACAGATACATATATACGTGATAAAACTATTTAAAAAGGAGTGAAACCAGGTGTGGTGGTGCACATCAATAATTCTAATACTCGGGAGGCTGAGACAGGAGGATCACAGGTTTGAGGACAGCCTCAGAAACTTAGAAGACCCTCAACAACTTAGTGAGACCCTGTTTCAAAATAAAAAATAAAAAGGGCTGGGAGTGTAGTTTGGAGGTAGAATGCTCCTGGTCCAATCCTCAGTACCACACACATAACAAACATTCACAAAAAGGAGTGAATAATAAATTTCAGGATAAAGTTCCTCTGGAGAGAAGGGAAGCGTATGCAATTGAGGAAATATACACATAAACTTCAGTTTCCTAAGCTCAATAATGAATATACTGGTGCTTACTACTCTTTAAACGGTACATACCCTATGATATGTATAGCTCACAATTTTTAAGTTAAAATAACTTTCTATGTAATAGGTTAACAACAGGCAGACGCAGGTACAAAAATTTGTGTTAAAGGCCATAATGTAGTATTTTTCCCTGCCTGCTATCACTATCTTTTGTGTGTGTCTGTGTGTGGTACTGGGGATTGAACCCAGGGGCATTCTACCTCCAAGCTACACCCCCAGCCCTATTTTTTATTCTTTATTTTGAAACAGGGTCTCACTAAGTTGCTGAGGGCCTCACTAAGTAGCTGAGGCTGGCCACAAACCTTCGATCCTCCTGTCTCAGCCTCCCAAGTACTGGGATTACAAGTGTGCGCCACCACGCCTGGCCTCCCTATCATTTTTTTTTGGCGGTACTGGGGATTGAACCCAGGGCATTCTACCTCTGAGCTACCCCTCCCAAGCCTGATTTTTTTATTCTTTATTTTCAAACAGGGTCTCACTAAGTTGCGGAGGGCCTCACTAAGTAGCTGAGGCTGGGCCATGAACCCAAATCCTCCTGTCTCAGCCTCCCAAGTACTGGGATTACAAGCGTGCGCCACCATGCCCGGCTTCTCCCTATCATTTTTTAAGAAGCAGAGAAATAAGTAAAGTTCCTGGCATATAGTGTCAGTCCTGGATTACACTATGTGATATAGTTTTTGTGTGTGTGTGGTACTTGGGATTGAACTCAGGGGTGTTCTACCTCTGAGCTACACCCACAGCCCTATTTTTTATTTTGAAACAGGTTCTCACTAAGCTGTGGAGGGCCTCACTAAGTTGCTAAGGCTGGCTGCGAATCTGCAATTCTCCTGTCTCAGTCTCCCAAGTTCTGGGATTAAAGGCCTGCAGCACCATACCCAGCTCAGTGCTTACTCTTAAAGAGCTTACTATCCATAGATAGGTAGGTGTGGGCAGGGGATGGGGAACTATAAGGAAATATATAAAGCAATCAGTACTACAACAGATTTAAGGAAAATAAGGAGATTCAAGATAAGGCATAAGATTTCATTAAAAAGCTACATCACTGTAAATCTTACTATCATGTATGGAGAGGGAGTTGAGGAGGGAAAAAGGAGGTATGGAGAAGAAAACAGACCAAGTAATGTTATGTGCATATATAAAATTATCACTATCATGTACAATTACAATGCACCAATAAAATATTTTAAAACAACAAAAAACCCCACTACATCTTGTAGAGTTATAAGGAATTTCCTAGGCAGATTTGGGAAGAAAGGAAATTCCAGAAAAGAAGGACCAACATAACCACAGGACAAAAGCCAGGGAACTAAAAGACACTTGTCATCTGAAATATGTGGCGTGGGGAATGCCTAACTGGGGAGTTTGCATTTGATCCCATAGAGTACAGAGAAATCCATGGACCGGTTGAAAGCAGCAGATTTGGTTTTAAAAAGATTTTTTGGCAACAAGGTAGCCAATGGACTAGAAAGGGTGGTGTGGAATCTGGAGGCATGGCAATAAGATAGAAAACAGCCGGGTGTGGTGGTGCGTGCATGCACGCCTATAATCCCAGTGCTTGGGAGGCTGACACAGGAGGATTGCAGGTTCAAGGACAGCCTCAGCAACTTAGCGAAACTCTTAGCAACCTAGCAAGACCCTGTTTCAAAATACAAAAAATAAAAAGGGCTGGGGTGTAGCTGGGAGGTAGAATGCCTCTGGGTTCAATCCTCAATATCATAAAAAAAAAGAAAACATTTGTGATAATTCAGAGAAGAAATGAGACCCGACCCAGACAATAAGAGTTAAATAAAGGAACAGGGAGAAAACAAATTCCAGTTATTTAAGAGAGTTAAACAGTAATGACAAAATAAATAAAGTTCATGAGAAAGAAAAAAAGATGTCACTAAAATTGAGATGCAATCATTAAGATACAGAAAACACAAGTAGAATACAATGAGCAATTAATCATGGGATGTGCGGTTAGGAGGTCACTGGTCACCTGTGCTGGCAGTTTCAGTAAGTGGTGGTACAGAAGCAGCCCAATTCAAACAAACTCAAGTTACATAGTGCTAAGGAGCATGGCTGTTTCTAGATTGGCTGAGAGATGGTTATGCTTTTAAGTAGAAGACTTAAATATCTGGGCTGCAGTGAAAAGGCTAGAAATATGGGAAAGAGAAGGGATAACAAATGGAAAAAGTCCCAGAGTAGATATAAAGGGACGGATAGGATCAAACAAGCAGTGAAATTGTACAAAACAAGAGTAGTGTGAGAAAGAGGCATGCGGGCACAAGACTGTTCATTCAATAAACATTTACTATCTGCTATATGCCAAGTACAAAGATACTAAGATGAAAAGAGCAGTATGGCAGTACGGAGGGTGGGGGAAGAGCTGTAATGTTAGGTAGTGCCTACATATTTTCTCTGTGAAGTAGTAGGTGAAATTATCTGTCAATGTTCTGGGGGGTGGAGGGGTGTCAGACAATGTGTGGAAAGGGACAAATGTTAAAAATAGTTGCCCAGATAATAAAACAACAGCAACTTGTATTCAAGATTAACTGTGTTCTGGGTACTTCAAAAGAATCCTATCATTTTCATTTTACAAGGAAAAAACTGAGACTTAGCGGCTAAAATTGGAGAGGCACTAAGGACTATCCTGAGATTGAAGGTTATTTTCTGTAGTAGTAAAAATTCACATTTAAGTGTGCCATTTTTCTCCTGCTGTGCCTCTCAAGAACGCAACTGATTCAACATTTTGGGTTTACACATCTACAGAAGGTATAGCAAAAGAGTATGGGAAATGGGGAAGAGAGCGCTTTAACCAGTTGTTCACTGGGTCTATGACTCAAGGAAATAATGGTAAGACAGACTTGGGGGAAAATGAGGAATCAAGAAACTAGAGACTATTTATCTTTCTACTAGTAGTAGAAAGAAAATTAGTAAAAGTAATAAAATTAGTAAAAGTAGTAAAGTAGGATTTTAAATTTCATTAATGGAAGAATTTAAAGTGAGACAAGGGCTGGAATGGGCCATGGAATTGAGTTTCTTAAGAGGAATGGCAATCATTAAATTGAAAGAGGTATTTAATAACTGAGTTTAAACAAACTCAGATCTACGGACTCTAATTTCTAATTATTTTTACTATTCCAAAGCTGCCTATACCTCATAAGCCTTTTTCTATCAACATTTTGACTACTTTTGAAAAAAAAATCATGTAATTTCTTGCCTTCTTGAACAGAATGTGTATACCAATTTAGCCTTTTCCTAAGGATTTTAAGTTACCACTGTCGTCATCATATTGAGGCATATGAATACTTGTCCAGTTGGGGATTCTTCCTTCTCTTCCTTTTAGACAGCTTTCGATTTTCACTGCTGTCAGTATACCTGATACTACTTTCTAATTGGCTACAACATAGAACAGACAAAAGATTTACAAGAAAAACTGGGTAACAAAACCAGAAAGCTTAATTTTATACCTAAGGGTGGTTTTATTTCTTTTCTGTGGGTTAAAGACTGGAGATTGTGGCTGGGCTTTTATATTTCTGATTAGAGGAGATAACCCCCAAATTACTTAAAACACTGGCCAATTGAGGTTCTAGATATTACTGTATTTCCAAAAAATTTTTTTTCTTAATATGAAGTATTGCTCATTCTTTTGGAGTAAATTTATAGAAAAATTATAAGAACTTCTCATGATCATTACCTCTTTTTTGGCTTCTTTTTTAGGATCATAATCACTATCATTTCCATCCATGGGGTGTGTTTCTTCCACATCATCATCACTGAGAAGAAACAAAGATTAATAAACTTAATCTCCTTTTTAAAATTTTTTTCCAGTGCTCTTATCAAACTGTAATATATCTTCTAATACTTTTATTAAATATTCTTTGACAGAACAAGAATTGTCATTAAGAAAAATAAGCTCATAATTTAATTCTTATAGTATTTAGAAACATTTATTCTTTGGGGCTTACAGAATCATTTTAGCAAACATTTCCAGATTAAAAAAAAGACTCAATTGGAAACACAACATATAAACTTTGATAAAATATTTATAATTTCAGTTCTCTAATTGGAGAGGGAATACAGACAAAAACCAGGAAATAAAATGATTTTATACTACCAGAAAGATAGTTACAATGATGGAGACTTCAGGTAATTGTGGAAGGGTACCTTCCTCAGAGTATATTCTTTTTTCTGCATGTGGCACTGGGGGTTGAACCCAGGGGCACTCTACCTCTGATCTATAACCTCAGCCCTGTTTTATTTTTATTTTGAAACAGGGTCTCGCTAAATTGCTGAGTAAGAGCCTAAGTTTCTGAGGCTGGCCTTGAACCTACAATCCTCCTGTCTCAGCTTCCCAGGTACTGGGATTACATGGTGTGCCACCATGCTCGGCTAGAGTATAATCTTTAATATATTCTAAATGTAAGTACTGGTTACAGTAATACTAAAAGGAAGCACTTCTGATTATAGTTAAAGGGACCACTTGGCTTCCTGCCAGAGTAGAAACATGAATGTAAGGACAGAAAGTACTTACGGGATGCGTTGTTACAATTTTCCTGCTTTATGAAATATAAGCAATTCAATGCAATGTCCCCAACAGTGTAACTATATAAAAGCATCCAACCTACCTGTCACCCTGATTATGTCTATTGGCTAGTTTTCGAGCCTGGCGATCCATCAAACTTGTCCTAGAGCGAGTTTTTTTCCAAGAATAGTAATACTTTACAAGGCTTGCAATTGTCTTATCTGGAAGCTTAAAAAGAAATCATGTTAATATTCGCAAGTTTAAGTCATAAACTGATTGGCAAAATGGATATTATTGATACTATTCTTTGATAACAAAGGCATAAATGAAAACTGTTTCCTATGTACCTTTATGAATCAAAAGTGCTGTTAGTCATAGTACTCTACCATACCAACGTCACTGACATTTTTTAATGAATATTACTGTTTGCTCTGGGAGGGTAGGAGAACGCCACAAACTAACTTAGTGAGAATGTACCCAGAAGTCCCCAGCACAGCTATGTTAGTATTCAGTATTTGTTTTCTTAAAGAGCTACTCAATTCTTTTTTTCTCCATTCAGTAAATTGGAATTTTTTTGAGATATAATTCATATAACAGAAAAGTCACCATGTTAGGTATACAATTTAGTGGTTTTTATTACATTCATTGAGTTGTACTGCTAACTCTATCTAATTCGATAATATTTTCATAACCTCAAAAAGAAATCCTATATTAGCAGCCAGTCACTATTCTCCCCTTCCCCTCGTCCTTGGTAACCACTTATCTACTTCCTGTCTCTGGATTTGCCTATTCTGGAAATTACATATAAATGGAATCATACAGTATATGGTCTTTTGAGTCTGGCTTCTTTCATTTATCAAAATATTCTCAAGAAGAGCTATTCAATTCTTAACAATGAATTTTTTGAATCATTTTGTTAAATTAGGTCTTAAGATGGTAAATAATGCAAGCAGACTTTAGTCACCAAATAGTCTTTGAGCACTGAAGTAACTGATGATCACATATTCATGTCATACTGGCAAACAAGGATGTAAATTCCCCACCAAAAATATTCTCTTCAATTATGGAAGGTACCCAGATATATTTATAAACATTATCTAATTTTTATTCGCCCTGGTTCAAATAGCTTAATGCAGTAACTTCTTGGTCTTATTCTGACACAACACTAAAAATTTCAGAACTACAAATAGACAACAATCAAGTGACTCTCATTTGGGAAAAAAAAGCAGTAGCATCTGGACAAAATGGTTAAAATACAGAATTTTTTAAAACAGGCTTTCATATCCAAAAATTATATATTAGGAAACAAAATCCTATTGTCAAAAAATGAAACATTTAAAAATAAAGTTGAAAATATGATTTTTTTCCTGGAACAACAAATATATTTAATAATTTATAAAACTTAAGTCAAAATAAAATTAATTATAATGAAATAGTACACAGCTTTCATGCATGAATGATTGTAGAAAACAGTACTATATGTAAATATACCTAATTCAAAATATTTTTTAAATTAGAGTTAAGTTGGAAAACTTTTTTGTATTTAATAATTAGGAAGCAGTCAACAGTAGCATAAGATGTCATTAAGCTATGATCACAGTAAGACCAAAAGCACCATACCATTTGCTGAATCCTGTGAAAGCTCTTCCCATGAAAACTAAAGGCTTGTTCAAATAGGACTTTATCTTCCACTGTCCACTCATCCGGAAAGGGAGTGAAATTAGGGAGATCAGCAAGGGACTTCTCAATGTTATGTTTATGCCAGAACAACATGCCAAGTGCCTTTGAAGAGAAATCATTCCCCTTTGGTTTTAATGGATTAAAGTTCCATCACACTTAAGTTAAACACAAATTAGAGAAAAATCTTAAGCCTATGATTTCAATGGAAGACAAACTCACAGTCTGGGGCTTTTAATCAGGTGTGCCCCGGTAACAGATCTCATTTTTTAATTTCTTTTAAATTGGGGCCTCAGAACAATAAATATTCATACATACCATATTTGCTGCAAAATCTAGGAAAAACAGTGAGCTGAGGAATGACTTTAATTTCTAAAGTAAGTTTGTAGGCTCATATTGAGATTTTACCCACATTTATTAATTTGTTAATGTATAGGAAAAATATGCTAAAATGAAAATATCAAGTAAATTAATACTTGAATGCAACTAGTACTTAATTTTAGCATAAAATCAGAAATGCTCAGCTGGGACTTCGTAGAGAATATTTCAGTTTTAACCTTTTAGAACACTTCCAAGAAGCAAAGTTACCTCCTCTGCAACTTTAACAATTTAATATTTTACCACATATTTTTTAAAGTTTTTATTATCATAATGTATACATATAGAATTATTAGAAGGCATATAAATAACTTCAATGACTTAGAAATCAATTATTCGATCAATCAAATCATTGTGATTTGATTACTAAGTCATAAGAAAGGATGAAATGGTCAATTTCCAAAAATTCCAAAGCTTTTCCCTCTATTTTAAGTAGTAGGCCTTTATCTTTACTATGAAGTTTTGAGTATCATTTAGGGGATAAGCTTTTATTCTTTAAAAAGAGATACAGCATTTTAAAATAGTTTGTGAATTTCTGTTACTTTGATAATAGATTTTTAAAATAAACATATGCAATTGTACCTTAAAGGATTAACTTTCTCAAACAAATATTAAACAGAAAGGCAAGGCTTAAAAACAAAATAGGCAATCAAATGCTTCAAAATCCACAAAAAGGTTGAGATGTTCCTATGTGTGTAGATATATAGAAACATCTCAATTACATAAAAATATTAGCTCACCATGCAACAGACTATAAAGTTAGCTCTTGATAACCCGGGTTGTAGATACTTCACCTTTCTTCTCTAAAAACAAATCTACCTATTTTATTTCACTATTAGTTCTGATAAAGGTTGAGAATATACTTAGTTGAAATGAGGTTTAAGAATCTCTACCTCCAAGCAGGGTACAGTGGCACGTGTTATTCAGGAGGCCGAGGCAGGAAGATTACTTGAACCCAGGAGTTTGAGGCCAGCCTGAACAACATAGTAAGACCCCCCATCTTTAAAAAAAAAGTTTCTCTACATACCTGTTCGACATTGTAGCCATGTTTCTCCTTTGCAATTGCAATATATTCATCCACTGTAATGAAACAATGTTAGATAATTATTCTCATGTACTTACTTTGCCCAGGTCTTTTTTTTAACATGGCACAATAAAACAATTTATTACTCCAGGGGTAAAAAATAGCCAAAGCCATCTTCCATGAAATGTTACAAAAAGAGACTTATACAAACAGGATTAGAAGTTCACCTGGTTTAAAATTTATTTAGTATGACATCTCTATGATCATATATTATGTATTTATTAAATTCAATGGTACAAATTATATTTGTATGCAGAAAAAGACCAATCTGTACATAGACAATAAGCCTAATTTTGTAAAATACTAGGATAATTTCTTGATTTTCTATTACAGTCTGTGTCTGAAAGACTTCACTGTTTAAGACCCTTTCTCATATTTAGAGTTGGCCCAAAGCCTTTACCATCCCATTTCTGATTGCTGTATAAAGGATGGTTTAGCTATAATTTTGCTAGCTATACATTATGACATATTTAAGTATGCTTCAGTATCCCTAAAATTTTCTTCAGCTCTTCCTGCTTGCTATACAAAAAAGTGCTTGAGTATTCCATTTTTATTTATCCTTCACATGTAATTAAACCAACAAAATTATTCAGTTAAGCAGTTTTATTGAAGATATATGGGATATTTCAAGGCATCACTGCTAAGAAGTCTGCCACATTCAGGACTCAGTTTTATGTGAAGTTCAGATAATCACTCCTTCTTGAGCCTTTAAAATTATTTTATACATACGTGTGTGCGCGTGCCTGAAAGCACATGCACTTGATTTTCTGCTTGTTAATTTTCTCACTTCGGTTAAGTAACTTAACTATTTTGCACCTTAGTTTCCTCCTTTTAAATTAGTGATAAAACAGTATCTTCCTCTTATGATTAAAAGAGTTAATATATGGAAAGTGCTCAGAATAGCACCAGGCACATATATAAGTATCTGCTGCTATTATTGATCAGTACTGTTTAATATATGAATATGTTATTGTAACAATATGCTGTTAGAATAGCAACTATATATTTTTTATCTCCCCAAGTGTAAGATTTGTTGCAGAAAATCCAATTATTACATTTTGTAATTCAATTATTACATTTTGCTTAGAATCCATGGCATACATGACATCTAAATATATGCTGATTAAATTTAACAGAAGTATTTACAGTCCTACAGACAGAAAGATAAATAACCCTGGCTATGCATTAGAATCCGTGAGGGAGCTTTTAAAAAGTTAGAAAGATGGCCAGGATTCACCTCTGAAGACTCAGATTTAAATGTTTGAGATAGACTAGACATCTGTACTTTTTAAAGAAAGTCCCCCAAGTGATTCTAATGTACATCCAGGGTCAAAAATCATTGTCCTAGACCTTCTTGGACATTCCACATAGATACCATACTACCAGGACATTGTTAGCTTTCTGAATTTTGTTTTCCACTTTGCTAAGAAATGCACCTTTGTATAAAACAGCAAAATTCAATGACACCTGATGCTCAGTTTGTGAATGAAAACCTTTCCCTATAATGAAGATTGAACCCAGGAAACTCAATGGTCTCTTTCAGATTCTCAGTATAGAGTTCCAGGCCAAATGAACAATTTCATGTTTTCTGTTAAGAATGCCTCAAAGGGCACACACTTCCTAGATATCAGCTAGACCTTCAGCTGTTATTCTAAAGCTCTTAAATAGGAAGAATTATCAGGTATGTGGAAGCAAACTCAGTTTTGAATTTTTAGTTCTTACTGCATCAATAAGCACAATTAGACTTACTATGCACATGACATATAAGATAGGATATCATTAATTTTCTTGAGACTAAATAAACTGAGACATCTTTAAGATGTTAGTAAATATCTTAAAAAGACAAGCTTATTTTATAGCTGCTAGAATGGCTGTTCAGTGTTGTTGTTGCTTAATAAATTCAATGATAACTGAATGGAGGGGTGGGGATCTTAGTGTTGTTACCTGCACGTTTCCTATATATGATGTGCCGCAAAGGATCAGGTCCGCTACATCACATTGAAGTCTAAAGCCACACCATGATTCAAGAAGTGCATGGTCAATGATCCAGAAGGTCTCCGTCCAGAAATGGAGAGCACAAAGATGACCTGATGGCTGCTGGAGTCAGTTCTTTCCCCTTTCCTCTTTAAAATGGTAATGATAGTGGGCTCTCTGAAGTTTGAAGGCATTTCTTTACAGCTCCATATACTGAGGAAAGCCTGTGCAGAGTCTATATAGTAACTCCCTCCCCTGCTTGAGGATTTAAGCAGCAATGCCATCAGATTCTAGGTTTTTTCATTCTTCATGGGCCTGACACAAATTGGAATGATCACCCACTATCTTTCAAAAGGAAAAACATTCTAATATAACAACCTCCATAAACAAACAAAACAAAGAACAAAACTTTTCTTATGAGAATCTAAAAGACTCAAAAACAAATGTAAGTTGCATTTTGAATTGGCTGATAGATCCCTGTTGATCTTAACATTCAATCTCAGAAAACTTACATTTGGCATCTGGGATACTGTGATATGGAGACCATACAAGCATTCCGCCATTGTCTTTATCTGTGTACTTTGTAGCACCTAAGGAAAAAATTAATTATTTTGAATATGATGGGTTTTTATTTACATTCAAAATAATTATAAACAAAGTAAGTTCTATGTTTTAGTATAGTACCTGCAAAGGAAGACCAAAAAAAGAATAGGGAAACAAAGAGAAGAAAAGTAGATTTACATAAAAGACAGTAAATATCCATTTAAGAAATTTTTGCTAATGCTGACACCCAGTTTAGAAAGACTTTTAAGTACATTACATATCCCTATTTCCTAACAGAGGTAATAAATCTGACTGAACCTCCTATATATTACTTAGGAATCATTAAAAATTCTGACACTTTAAACTACAGAGAATGCCTCAGGAACTGTTATGTCCCACATGTAAAATTAGACAAGATTACTGTAATTTTTAAATACTAGTGTCTGCTTTTATGGTCTTTAATCTTGCTCCTCACCAAGTCTGTCAGCTATTCCTTTTTAAACTTGATTTTACTACATTTCATATTTATAAAAATATGTGCTCTAAGAAAAATCAAAGACATAAAAGTTAACAATGCAATTTCTTCTTAATGTAATCTAAAAGTACACCTCTCAACCTAGAAGTATACTATCCCTTCCTAATTTATTTCCAGTCTGTCACAATCTAGAGAAAAATCAAGCCTTACTAATGTAAATTAAGAATAAACAGACTGACAAGCTACCCCAGAGTTAAGTACATGTGCACAGGTTCTTGAAGAGGAAGTTTATTTCAGTTCATGGTTTCAGAGGTCTTTTATTTTAAAGATATTTAAAATATTTTTCTGGCCTCCTCTTAATTCTTAGATGCAAGTTAATTAAAATTATTTACAAATTATGCATCGTTTCCACATGTACAAAACAGCTTGTTTAAGAATATGTCAACTGACTTTAAGGAGTTACTGATAGCCACAACTAATGGCTGAAATTCCAAAATTATTATTCCTATAATATTAACAGAATTCTGAGATTAAGTTGTGATTGTTTATAGTCATAAGGTATTTGGAATAAAGAATATTCATTTCTACAGGTAGGGAACTACATGCATTAACTCCATATAGAGAAAAAGAAGTTATTATCAAGCAATAACTTAATACCATTCAATAGTTTCTTTAATTTTGGAGAGTCATCATATTATCATTACTGTATGTTCAATCAACAAAGTTTAGTTGGAGAATCACACACTGTTAGTGAAACAGGAAGCTAAAATTATTTTAAATGTGTTTTATGATAAGAAAAAAATTGAGGATGGAGAAAAGAGAAATAAAGGGATAAATTATCAATGTATTAGAAAAACAATAATTACAAAATAAACCTAAAAGCAAAACCTTTGTATTGCGTTGTACTTTTTTTTTTTTTTTGGTGGTACTGGAAATTGAATCCAGGGGCTTTCTATCTCTGAGCTACACCCCCAGCCCTTTTTATTTTTTTTGAAACAGGGTCTCGCTGGTTTGCTGAGTCTCGCTATGTTGCTAAGGCTATCCTCAAACCTACGATCCTCCTGTCTTAGTCTCCCAAGTACTGGGATTAAAGGTGTGCGCCACCACACCCGGCTTGTGTTGTACCTTTAAGGGGACAAAAACAAGAGCTTAAACTCCTAAAAAATGCAAGTTAGAAGTTCATTACTTAAAATTCATATTCAATGAAAATAAATATTTGAGATGTCTTTTAAAAACTTCAATATTAAGATATATATATATTTTTAATCCTGTAAAAATATAAATGCAAAGTAGCCTGAAACTGACTCAATGAAAGTAAAACAGAAATCCTAAGTTGGTCAGAAGACTTTGCTTAATATAATCTAATGTTATTTAACAGTGGATATCCTAAACTTCAATCCTTTAACACGGAATTGATTCTTTTTGCACAACGGATTGTGACAATAAGAACATTTAAATCTTACTTAGTAGGACAGAGAATACATTAAATCTCAAGTCTTAACAGCATATCATGCTTAATAAACATATTCCTTGTACCTGATTTTTGCAGTACTTCAAGTGTGAATTATATGGTCTCAATAAATGTCTCAAGCAGATATTAAACTTAAAATTTCCCGATGAAGAGTATCAAATCCTTAGCACTGCAATTAAGGGCCTGATCAGACAGAAATTGGTATCCAAGGTGTGGGAACAAACAGTTATTTTAATATGGGGTTTAAGGGCTGTAAGTAGAGGGCAATCCTGTCTGATAGCAAAGAACGCCCAAATAGGCATTCTACAAAGTTCTTTCCCTAACCCAATAATCCAATATTTTCTTTTTTTGCAGTACTGGGGATTGAACCCAGGGACATTCTATCTCTGAGCTACACCCCCAGCACTATTTTTTATTCTTTATTTTGAAAAAGGGTCTCACTAAGTTGTCAAGGGCCTCACTAAGTAGCTGAGGCTGGCCGCGAACCTGTGATCCTCCTGTCTCAGCCTCCCAAGTACTGGGATTACAAGTGTGAGCCACCACGCCCAGCCAATATTTTCAATTATATATGGGTCAGTGTGGTCCAAAAGATGACTGATGTTTGCAGGAAATAAGGGATATTTTAGTGTAATGGTTAAGAGTGTAGATTATGGAGCCAGACTTCG
Source organism: Glis glis (assembly GCA_004027185.1). Classification (NCBI taxonomy): domain Eukaryota; kingdom Metazoa; phylum Chordata; class Mammalia; order Rodentia; family Gliridae; genus Glis; species Glis glis. The sequence continues at coordinate 2,194 of PVJS01002067.1, read as the reverse complement.
AGAATATGCATCCCAGCTCTGACACCTGCTAACTGGGTCACACTGGGTAAATCTGCTTAATCAGTCTGGGCCTCAGTTTCCTTCATCTCTAAAAACAGCAATGATAAGATACTTCACAGTGGTGCTCAAAACTTGAATTAATATAATGGACATGATAAGCATTATAAAACTTATTATTATCAGAATATGCTTATTGAAGACAGTGTTTTTCTTAAGTTCCTTTCTTTATCCTGGAAAGGATTCTTCTCACCAATAGATTAATGAATAAAACCTCATGGGTATATAACTCAAAGGGCTGACGTCCTCTCTCACCAATCGCTTGAAAATGACACTGAGTAGCTGAAATGACCTTTTTTCTTACAATTCTGATCTGATTCCTCTCCTATAAAATATTAAGAGAAAGTAACTTGCACTATTGAAATTTATCTATGCCTCAGGATGTTTTGCATCTAATAGTTTTACTCTTTCCAGTATAAAGTTGAAATCAACTTAAATATTTAAAGGGTGTAAACCCAATGTTTACTTGGTTTTTCTCTATAACAATATTTAAGATTGTATGTCAATATTGTCTTATATTCACAATACTGAGAATCAAACCTGTTTCACCAACAAAAACAACCAAGCCTTAGAAGTATCCTATCTTCTGAATGTATTTAAAAAAAAAAATCAAAACCTACATTGCAAGCTACCATAATTTTTTTTAATTGGTACTGGGGATTGAACCCAGGAGCATTCTACCTCTGAACTACACCCTCAGCCCTATTTTATTTTTTATTTATTTTTATTTATTTTTTATTTTTTATTTATTTTTTTTGCGGTACCGGGGATTGAACACAGGGGCGTTCTACCTCCGCGCTATGCCCCCCGCCCTATTTTTTTTTATGCTTTATTTTGAAACCGGGTCTCACAAAGTTGCGGAGGGCCTCACTAAGTTGAGAGAGAGAGAGAGAGAGAGAGAGAGAGAGACAGGGAGAGAGAGAGCGAGAGCTGAGGCTGGCTGCGAACCCGGATCCTCCGGTCTCCGCCTCCCAAAGTACTGGGATTACAAGCGTGCGCCACCACGCCTGGCTTATTTATTTTGAGTTTCGCTAACTTGCTGAAGCTGGCCTCAAACCTGCAATCTTTCTGTCTCAGCCTCCCAAGTACTGCAATTACAGGTGTGCACCACCACACTTGACACAAGCTACCATAATTTATTTTTTTATATTTTTTGCGATACCGGGGATTGAACCCAGGGGCGTTCTACCTCCGAGCTATACCCCCAGCCCTATTTTTTCTACTTTATTTTGAAACTGGGTCTCATGAAGTTGCAAAGGGACTCACTGAGTAGCTGAGGCTAGCTGCGAACCCGGATCCTCCAGTCTCCGCCTCCCAAGTACTGGGGTTACAAGCGTGCGCCACCACGCCCAGCTAGCTACCATAATTTAAAAGTGACTATATATTAGCATGTCAGATATTAAAGTTTTTAAAATTTTAAATACAAAATTTTAAAGTTGAATTCTTTTTCTTTTGGGTGGGGGCAGGTACTAGGGATGAAACCAGGGGCATTCTACCTACAAACTACACTCCCTAGCCCTTTTTGAAAAAGGGTCTCACTAAATTGCTGAGGTTGGTCTTGAACCTGCAATCCTCCTGTCTCAGCCTCCCAAGTATTAGAATTACAGGCACGCACCACCATGCCCAGCTAAGTCTAATTCTCTGAAATCACTTAGATTTCTGTTAACTGCGATTGGTAAAGTAGATTTATGAGATTACTGGGAACAACCAACTACTAAGAAACAAAAATACAATTTGATAAGCTAGGATTTCTACATAGATAGCAAATTTTAAATTAAGTACAAAAATAAAAATTTTCTATAACTTTTTAGATTTCCTTTAAGGCATTAAAAATAATGACTTTGATGGAGATCATGGAACAAATATACTAAAGAACTTAAATACTAAAAATGAGATGTTCTAAATATTTCTTTTAAATCCCATTATTTATACACTAGGCTTTAAATTATATACTTAATATACCAACTTGAAATTGAGGGAAACAAAAACTTTCCCACAGGTACATGAGTAAGTTGTTTTTTTTTTTTTTGCGGTACCAGGGATTGAACGCAGGGGCGTTCTACCTCCGCGCTACACCCCCGGCCCTATTTTTTTTATGCTTTATTTTTGAAACCGGGTCTCACAAAGTTGCGGAGGG
>PVJS01002066.1:0-87500 GCA_004027185.1 Glis glis | reverse complement strand
GCTCGAAGGTAGAATGCCCCTGGGTTCAATTCCCGGTACCACAAAAAAAAAAAAAGAAGTATCACAAACAGATACTACATAACTAAAGAGAACTGGTATTTACACAGTGAAGCATTGATAAGAAGGAAGAAGAACTTGCACTTTGCTTGTAAAGAAGTCTGTTTCCAAGTCAATGCTACAGACAGACAAAAATGGCAGCACAAATTTCTTCAACATAAATCCCCCAGAAAGCACACTCTCTACTAACTAATTATGTGCAAGAGAACACTCCTTTTTAGTTTCTTCACAACCATTACTGAGAGTCAAACAGAAATTGATTTCCTTTTTAGAAAAAAGCAACAAAACCAGGGGTTTACTACCATTCCCACTTACACTTACTTGGAGGAGTAGATACTGTGAGTCTGAGCTCTCTGAGGGAAGTGTTTACCACATACAGTGCTGTCATCATTGATAAATATTTATCAGGTGTCTGCTATATGCAGGCAATTCACCTAGGTGCTGTGTGTGAGGCTGAAGTGTACATACATGCATTATTAAATCTCCCTAGTGTGGAAGAACTGAAACTTCATAGATGGGTAATAATGCAAAACTTCTCCAGAGCTGTGTAAGGGTTCAGAAATGATAATATAAATATTATCAAGAGTCCATCAATCCAGTATTGTCTCTCTTTGTTCAAGGAGAAATGGAGGCTTAAATGGTAAAAATGCAATTCCCTAGAAGAAGTTTTTATATACTTCCTATTCATCTTGGTGTTCCATACATAGGGCAAATACATCAATAGCAGCCTCCTCCTCTAGAGCTCCCTTTCTGCAGAAACCTTCAAGTACTTCAAAATGAACACCAAGCTAAAGACCCTATCCATATATGGATGAAATTAAACAAAATTGCAAAGCTTTTCTGCTAAACTTTCCAGGAATGTTGAAAACAGGCTCCAGGATATCCATACATGTCTTTCATTTTGAAATGCTGCCTGAAAAAATGGATTCTATATTCTTAAATTTTCATAATCATCATTCATTTTGCAACAGAAGCCAAATTCAATAGAATTGGCAACAGACAAGACCTCCAGGGCTCTGGTTTCTAATCCCAGCTCATTACCGAATTGCTATATGACCTTGGGCAACACACTTGACCTTTCAGAGCTTCAATTTTCTTACTTGTCCTTTGTGGGTAATACTGCCTAGCCAATTCACAGGACAGCTGTTAGGAATGCCTAATTAAATGGGATTTAAAGCATCTTGTAAGTACAAAAAACTAACCAGCGGAACTTAAAATTTCTTATATGCAAGCCCTTAACATAGATTTTAGAAAGAGCAACCCATGTTTATATCTGCATATACCATCCAGAATACAAATTGAGACAAATTCATATTTCCTTGCTATAGTAGATATCGATATTTACAGAAACCTATGCAATCGTTCTAAATTTTCAGGGTCTCTCTCTAATTTTCTCTAATGCCTATCCCCAACTCTGCTGGTCTTAAAACACATGCAATTTAGAGAACTAATCGCATGCAACATTGACCCCTCCTTGAATCTGGTGCTTCCTCCCACTCTCTGCATATCACCACTGAAGTGCCCCCAACTGATCGCACTGTCTACTCCACACCTGTGGTACTCAGCCCTAGCAGTCCATCAGAAAGGCAAAGGATGCTTTTACACACTCCTGATGCCCCAGACTCAAACCAATTAAATCAGAGTCTCTGGTGGATGCGGCCCAAACATTAGTACATTTTTAAAAAATCCTCAGGGCAAGAGATGCACTGATTTAGCATAATTAAAGCAGAGTCTCTTATTCACCCGAAATGTAAAACAGGAAAAGGACCATGCAATATGCCTAACGGAGCCAGAGAAAACAAATGAGCACTAGCTAAGTCATTACTGCTCTCCACACACTTAAAAAATGCAGCCTGCCCTCCAGCTAACTACATCATAATGCGTATAATTGGAAATGTGTACTCGAAACAGGGAGGGTTAACAGTACCATTTATGATGATGAGTTGCCCTTGTCTTTTCTTCTTGCCAATGTGTGTTGATATGACAGGGATTTGTTTTTCCCCCATCCTGACCCCTTTTTGTTTTAGCAGATGAAGTGTCTAGTGGCTCCTGCTACAGGGATTTCTAATGGTTTGTGCTCCACTGGCATTAAGACTAAAATACACTGAATCACCGCACTGTGCTGTATACAGACGGGATGTGAGGGACACAGATGTCATCTGAGATAGGAGTTCAAGATGCTGTCACCATTATTAGCATGGGTACTGAACCATGTGTTTCAAAGACTCTTTAAAATAGTCCATGTTTTCCTACCTTATTAATACTTTCTGCCCCCAAGGGTGTAAAAGGGTGCTGTTCACCCCTAGTACTGCACTATGGCTAGAGGACAGGAGGACTTCCAGGCAAAGCGTCTGTGTCACAGCAGAGAACACAACTCAGATACAGCTAGTAGCCGTGGGGTGTGGGATCCTCCACCCTCACCAGAGAGTGAAGTGTGTCTCTTGGCTATTCCTTGTTACAGAGCTTGTGGTGTTCCAAACCTTCCACCATTCACTGTGGCTCAACCACATAAAAAATACTTTTTACAAATTTTAAAAATATCCCTTCCAGAATGTATAGACATGCAAAGACTGGTTTGAATATAAGGTACGGGGACTCAGACTTTAGACATTAATTGCGATATTTAAGTTTTTATTATGGGAATAGTGGTAGGAAAGGTTAGGGGGAAATAACTCTGAGAAGGCAAACCAATTAAAATTAAGTGTGTGTGTGTGTGTGTGTGTGTGTGTGTGTGTGTGTGTGTGTGTTACTAGGGATTAAACCTAGGGGTATTCTCTCCAGCCATGTATGTATATGTATATGTATGTGTATTTTTTCCATTTTGAAGCGGGGTCGCACTATAGCTGGGTGTGGCTGCACATGCCTGTAATCCCAGTAGTTGGGAGGCTGAGACAGGAGGATCACAGATCAAGGCTAACCTCAACAACTTAGCAAGACTCTGTTTCAAAATAAAAAAAATAAATAAAATGGTGCTGGGGAGTAGCTCAGAAGTAGAATGTTTCTGGATTCAATCCCCATTAAAACACACATACACACACACACACACACACACACACACAACAGGGTCTCACTAAGTTGAGGAGGGTCTCACTAAGTTGCTGAAGCTGGCCTCAAACCTGTGATCCTCCTGTTTCATCCTCCCAAGTATTGGGATTACAGGTGAGTACCACTATACCCAGCAAGTTTTTCATTTTTAACCATACATTTTAGCACAGGGAAGACAAACTCTTAATTATCACATTTATGCACAAGGTACTTATTTTTGCCTGTCTTACTGTCTTCATTATATTTGCAGGCTCCAATAAAGTCACTAACTTTTGAAATCCCATTTTGGGCTTAGAGTTAATGTAATAATATGTTTTTTCATTCTTTTAGAATCAGTGGATTTAGAATCCTAGGTCTGCAAACTTGAGGAAATTGCTTATCTTGTGTTACCTCAAAGGAAAATAATAAGAATACTTTAGTATGAGGCTTTGAAGAAGAATAAGCAGGTACAGGTTAAACATCTCTACTATGAAAATCTGAAATGTTCCAAAATCTGAAATATTTTGAACACTAACACAGTGCTACAAGTGGGAATTCTATACTACAAATCTTTGTTTCATGCAGAAAATCATTAAAAATATTGTGTAAAATTATGCACAGTCTATGTGTACATGGGACATACATGAGACACCAATGAATTTCATGTTTGCAGGGCCCTCTACCCGGTGCCATGAAAGGGCCTGGTGAACTAGCAGAGGCCTGCTCTAGAGTACCGGGCCTCCCCCATGTGGCAGTAATTCAGCATATTAATGGCAAAGATGGCGCTGGCGAATTCCTCAGGGGGAGGTCCTGCAGGTAGTCCCACCTAGCCTCAGGAGGGCTGTGATAGGTAGTTACCTCCTTCCGTGGTCACAGACAACGGGCGCATCTACCTATGATAGATCACAGGAGGGCGTGGTGCCACACCCTACTAATTGCGAACTTCCTGTATTGCCTCTACTATAAAAGAGAGATGTGGCTTTCTAATAAACGAGATCATGCAAGACATGGCTCCCGGTTCGGAGGAGGTGTGGTTATTCGGGCCGTCGGCTTGTGCCCCCCGCCCCGTCAGCTTCGCATCTCTCTCGGGCTGGCCCCGAGAGACTGATGCCCCGACCCAACACATGTTTAGCCTTGGTTCCCTTATCCATGATCTCTCTCTCTCTATATATATATATATACAGCTGTAAATATTCCAAAAATTTAAAGAACCCAAATCTGAAATGCTTCTGGTCCTAAACATTTCAGATAAGGGCTATTCAACCTGTAATGTAATGTGAAGAGGTTAGTTCAGGGTTTGGCATCTAGCAAGTATATAATAATATTGGTTGGTGGACTGATTAGAATGGGGTTGAATTAAGAATATTTCCTCTCTCAGCCAGGCATGGTGGAACACACCTGTAATCCCAGCACTTGGGAGGCTGAGACAAGAGGATCTTAGTTTCAAGGCCAGCCTCAGCAACTTGGTGAGACCCTGTTTCAAAATAAAAATAAAATAGGGCTGGGGGTATAGATCAGAGGTAGAACATTCCGGAGTTCAATCTCTAGTAAAACACACACACGCACACACACACACACACACACACGCACACACACACACACAAATATTTCCTCTCTGTCTGGATAACCCCTAAGTTTCCCTTGAAACTGAGCAGAAGGTCACCCATTTCAAGAAGTCTTTTCCAACCCACCTCATCAGGCAGCCCTCTTCCCATGCTCCCATGCCTCAACAAAGCACCACTTGCATCCCCAACTCTGCCTCCAAACAGCGAGCCTCTCCAGGTCTTACTATATTACTACCCTGTGGGTATCTTATAAATGGTTGTTGAATGAATACAAATGAGGAATAAGTGAAAATCATGACTGAATGAACATGTAGCCATCTACAACTTTTTTGTTATGGAATGGGAAGACAGGGATACTACTTTCTTTTTTTTTTGTGGTACTGAGGATTGAACCCAGGGGTGTTCTACCTCCGCGCTACACCCCCGGCCCTATTTTTTATCCTTTATTTTGAAACCGGGTCTCACGAAGTTGCGGAGGGCCTCACTAAGTAGCTGAGGCTGGCCACGAACCCGGACCCTCCGGTCTCCGCCTCCCAAGTACTGGGATTACAAGCGTGCGCCACCACGCCCAGCAGGGATATTACTTTCTAATAATATAGCAGATATGTGTGGAGAAATTCTTCTGACACAGGGCAATTAGAATACTGGAGATTTTTATTTTTTAATTCAATTTAAATGTTGTATCATTATTATTTTGAAAATTTTAGAATTTAGCAAATGAACCCAATGCCCATGTCTGCCAGCTTCAATAATCTTCAATTATTATTATGGATGGCCATACTTGTTCATCCACATCCCTACCCATGCACACACCCAAATTGGTCTAAGAACATTCAGACATCATAGCATTTACATGCAAATAATTCACAATAGATTTATAAAAGATAAGGGCTTTTTTGAAGCATAGCTATAATGGCACTATAATAGTTTCACAGCAATATAACATACATCTTAATATCTATCAATTCTCTTAAAATGCTAATAAATACCCGAGTGTTGTTTGGGTTACAATTGGTTGACATGCTCCACTGGTTCCTCTCCCTTTTCTTTTTTTTTCCCTTGTAATTCTCTTTGAAGTGGTTTTTAGAATGTTTTATAAATGCATGGTTAAAAGAATAGTAAAGTTAAAAAAGATTTCCCAGCAGTGGCCCTTGGGAAATGCCTCATTCACTGGTGGTAAGAGCCTGGCTTTAATGGATGTGGTAAATCAGGAAACAGGAGACAAAGCCTGTGGCCAGATCACAGAGGAGGCTTTGGGCTTTGGTTAGATACCCCAGACACACACAGATAATACATGTGTAAAGACTGAACACCTTTGTGGGTGGACTGAAAACAAAAAGCATGTCTGACAAAGAAAAAGAGTGAGCTTATCAACTATTTTGGCCTTGGTCTTGGAACAGAAAGACAACAGTGAAGCTTTTCAGCCAGATGGCTCTATTAATGTGCTCATGGAGTTGGAATTCACGCCAGGGAGAGAAAACCTAAGATGAAAACTACTGGATGAAGAATACTGAAATCCTCTTAGGGGAAGAAACTACTCTAGAGATTGAGAACATAACAGAGCAAATACTATTATTCCCATCCTCAAGCACCTTACATTCTAGGGGAGGGAGAATGGTGACTCAAAAATAAATACAGCCAATATTTTAGTGTTTCATATGGTAATTGGAATGCTGTGCAAAAAAGAAAAGTAGCAGGGAATGCTAGGGAATGTGTGCCTATGTATGTGTTGGGGAGGAGAGTTGTCATATTAAACCTCAACAACTTCAATAAGAAGGGAATATTGAGCCGGATACGGTGTGCATGCCTTGGGAGATTGAGACAGGAGGGTCTTAGATTCAAAGTTAGCCTCAGCAACTTAGCGAGACCCTGTTTCAAAATAAAAAGGGCTAGGGTGTAGCTTGGAGGTAGAATGTCCCAGAACCACAATGACCTCCATCAAAAAAAAAAAAAAAAAAGAAGGCCGCCGGGCGTGGTGGTGCAAGCTTGTAATCCCAGTACTTTGGGAGGCAGAGACTGGAGGATTTGGGTTCACGGCCAGCCTCAGCTCTCTCGCTCTCTCTCTCCCTGTCTCTCTCTCTCTGTCTCTCTCTCCTTAGTGAGGCCCTCTGCAACTTCGTGAGACCTGGTTTCAAAATAAAAGTATAAAAAATAGGGCCGGGGGCGTAGCGCGGAGGTAGAACGCCACTGCGTTCAATCCCCGGTACCGCAAAAAAAAAAAAAAAAGAATATTTGCGGAAGAATATGAAAGAAGTAGCGGTCATCTATGTATGATCTGGAGAAATAGAAGCCAAAGCATAGCCAATAGTCTGTGCAAAGGCAGAGTCCGATTTCAAGCAGAACAAGAGGGATGAAAGCGGCCCGTTGAGAAGGGTGGAGGGGAATTAGAGAAAATCAGTTTCCCTGTTTGGAAAAAGAAATTGGATTCCTATCTAATAATGTGTGGAAATTAATTAAAGATAGATGTAAACATTTCAAAGGAAAAAAATATCTTTTTCTATCTTTTGGATAGAAAAAGTGTCTTAAAACACCACACAAATAAGAAATCCTTACAATTGATAAATTCAACTACATTAAAATAAAGCACTTTTGTTCACCAACTGACAAACTTCACCTGGAAATGATAATTGTGCTACATGTAACCGGAAAGGTTTACTGTGGAGATTATAATCTTCAAAAACATAAGAAAAACCAACTGAACACTTCAGGCACTTACCAAGTATTTTGCATGAATCAACTCAATTCTCAAAATAACCCTAAAACATATTTACTCTTGTCCCTCCCATTTTGCAGGTAAGTAAATGTGAGCATGGAGTTTTGTACCTTGTGCACGGTCCTAGTGAGTAGCAAAGAGGGTTTAGAACGCAGGAAGTCTGGGTCCAGAGCATGCACCGTGAATTGCTCTGCGTTGCTGCCTGGTGCCCAATCATAACTCTTTGAGGCCTATTCCCTTGGACACTAGGCTTTTCTCAGCTGAGTGCAAGAAGAATTGCAACCAGTAAAATAATCCAGTTAATGTTGTTAGTCAGTAGATATGGCAACTCTTCCTACAAATCAGAATTCAAAGCCAATGAGGATCTCAGAAAGTCAAGAAGAGCTGGGCGTGGTGGCGCACACTTGTAATCCCAGTACTTGGGAGGCTGAGACAGGAGGATCACAGGTTCGAGGACAGTCTCAGCAAGTAGTGAGATTCTCATCAATCTAGTGAGGCCCTGTTTGAAAATAAAAATAAAATAGGGCTGGCTGGAGGTGTAGCTCAGAGGTAGAATGCCCCTGGGTTCAATCCCCAGTAACAGCAAAAAAAAAAAAAAAAGTTAAAAAAAAAAGAAAGTCAATAAGGTCTGGGGCCAGCATCCTGGGCATATGGTCTGTGCAGACCTGTGGGTAGCTTAATACTCTGTGGCAGCAGTCTTCAAATTCTCAATAATGTTTGAACCAGGGATTCCATATTTTCATTTTGCATGGGGCCCTGCATATTATGTTACAGGTCTTATCTATTCCTAATAAGAATGAATGGGAATGTGGGGGAAACAGTGAACTCCTAAGGGCATTTGGGATCATTTTATTCCTTTGAAGCACATGTGTAAGAGAGGTAACTGAGAAAAGTTTGCTTCACTGGATTCTAACTGTTGCTTACTCTTACTTTTCTCTCAGCATTTAAGTCTCTTGAGCAGGAGACAGTTTTTGCATAATCACCAGTTTGTGAACTCCCCAGGATGGGCAAAAAATCTCAGTGCTCCAGGTCGCTAAGACACACTGTTAAACAATGTTGAGTCATGGCCATTTATATGCTAACCTATGATTCATATTTTTGTATTCAAGAAAACAGATGCTCCTCATTTCTTGCCTAGATAATTGAATTGCCACCTAATTTTCTCACTAGTCTCTAATACTGTTGCACCACATCAATGTCCATACTATTAAAAGCACAGAGATGTGATTTTATCACCCTATGCTTAGATTTTAAACTGTTCCATCAGAATTCCAGAGAATGCCCAAACTCCTTAGAAAGGCATGCATCTCTTCATGAGCTGGCTCCCACATATCTCTCTAGCCCTGTTTATTAACACTCCCCCATATGGATTATGTGTTCCAAGCATCCAGGGCTGTCTGCAATTCATTCAATTGCAGTGCACTTTCCTAACACCAAGCTACTGCACACACATCCCCTCTGCCACCTGCTACCTCTAAACCCCATGTCTGCCTGGTGACTTCTGATCTGGCACATAGCACCTTCTGTGTCCTATCCTCTCCAGGCACTTAGCTACACAGAGCAAGGTTTGATCTCTCTGGCTCCAGAATTCCTTATGCTCATTCCAGTTACAAAAAAACATGTGTTTACACCCCTGAATCCCCTATTTAAAATCTTCTTGATTAAAATATCTTCTTCTCATCCCATTTTAATATAACTAGTAATTGGCGTAAAACTTGGCATATGTAAACCCTACAAGAGGCTCAATGCATTAGTGATACATTCATATGTTATTATTCATTCAATAATGATTTAGGCATTGATGGTGGCAGCCACTACTCAAAACGTTTCAAAAATAGCATCATAGCCAGGTGTGGTGGCGCACGCTTGTAATCCCAGTACTTGGGAGGTGGAGACCGGAGGATCCGGGTTCATGGCCAGCCTCAGCTACTTAGTGAGGCCCTCCGCAACTTCCTGAGACCCGGTTTCAAAGTAAAGTATAAAAAATAGGGCCGGGGGTGTAGCTTGGAGGTAAAACGCCCCTGGGTTCAATCCCCGGTACGGCAAAAAAAAAAAAATAGCATTATATAGAGCTTATATTTTAGTAAGGACAATGGTAAGCACTGTGAGAAAATAAAAGAGATGCTCTTAAACTTACAATAGGATTACACCCTGATAAATCCATCCTAACTTGAAAATATGTAAGCCAAAACATCTTTAGTACACCTAACCTACTGACCATCATAATTCAGCAACCTGGTATACTGTAGTATACTGCAGAGTATTAGTTGTTTACCTTCAAGATCCTGTGGCTTATGGAGGGCTGGGGCTCACTCACTTTGCCCAGAATTGTGAGAGAGTATCGGATCACTGGTAACTAGCCCAGGAAAAGACCAGACTTCAAGATTGGAAGTGCAGTTTCTACTGAATGAGTATCACTTTCTCACCATTATAAAGTTGAAAAAAGCCGGGCGTGGTGGGGCATGCTTGTAATCCCAGTACTTTGGGAGGCAGAGACCGGAGGATCCAGGTTCGCGGCCAGCCTCAGCTCTTTCTCTCTCCTCTCTCTCTCTCTCTCTCTCTCTCTCTCTCTCTCTCCCTCTACTTAGTGAGGCCCTCCGCAACTTCGTGAGACCCGGTTTCAAAACAAAGTATAAAAAAAAATTGGACCAGGGGTGTAGCACAGAGGTAGAACGCCCCTGCGTTCAATCCCCAGTACCGCAAAAATAAATAAATAAATAAAGTTGAAAAAATCTTCAACAGAACCATATTAAGTCAGGGATCATTTGTATAAGGTAACAATCAAGAAAGAGAGAAAGGGGAATGGGGATTTTAAAATAAGTTAGTCTGAGAAAGGTGATGATATTTGAACTACTAAAACAAAGTTAGGTCAAAAGGCACCCATCGGGTAGTATGCAAAGGGATAGGAGAGGAACTTTCCAGGGAGGAGTTGCAAGTGAATGCCTGAACCATATGGAACAAGTCTGGCTGAAAAGAAGGACTGAACAGCTAGAGGGAAGTGAAGAGGGCAGCAGAGGGTAGATGTGGGTTCACATAGTTGCACAACACCAGACAACAAGTGGGGACCTCTCCTGGAGATTCCTTCAGTTTGAGGGGAGACCCACTTCCTTAGCCTTCCTGTTTCTGGACTCTCCACATCTCCCACCTACATCCCCTTTGGGAAGGATGAGTAGCTTTAGAATCATGACTTTGGGAGAAAGAAATGAACTTATGTGGCTCTGATTTCTCCCTCCTCTTTCTTCTGCATACATGTGCTCAGAAGATGCACATAATTCTACTCTGTTCATAGCTCTGCTCATTCAAGAAGAGTTTTTAGCTGTCTGGCACATGGTGTGACCAGGTAGGAAAGTCTGTCGAATTCTAGGGTTGCAAATCAGCTGATAATTTGATCTTTTTCTGCTTTGAGTAATTCTCAGTTGTGGATTTCAAATGGAGGGCAAGGTTGGTGGGAAAAAGGCAGGACTCCTCAAAGTCCAAGACCCCATGTAAGACTTTGCTGATGTATCAAGTTATTTCCTATTCTATGCAATACAATTCAATATATATTTACTAAATTCCTTGTTCTTGTATAAAAAGTATTTTTCTCCCTATATACATACAGGTGCACACTCACTTGTATTTGTTTATAAAATTCATAATATCTGTGGCTTGAGCTTTAATACCCGAGGAACTGACAACTTAATTAAGAGAGATAAAATACATAATGACAGACAAGGAGCGAATCATCATACTGAGCAACTACTGCTGAGCTAGCCTCATCACATGGGATACGAAAATTCTACTAAGCAAGCTGTCTTACAGATATCACAGGTTATTTCCATGTTACAACTAAATGTATTGAGTCTTGGAGAGGGTAATTGAATTTCAAAATACAGCTAAGAAATGGCAACACCAGGAATTTACCACAAGTCTGTCAGATTTTAAAGATCAGGATCAACCTCTTTCTACTACACATGAACAACTTAGAGCACTAAACTGAATTAAGCATTAAACTGAGCACAATCAAATATCAATGCAGTAGGCACTGTGGTCCTTCAGCAGTGGGAGAGAGTGTTGTTGGCTCATGTTAGAAGTAAGCGCACTTCCAGTAGAACTTGTCACCATGTTCAGTGATCTTCATTTCTACTTTGCTTACCATCCACAAGGTCTCAAGGTAAATTTGTGATAATCATATTTTAGATATCAGCAAATTAAATTTAACATAGAATATCTCAAATGATATATACTCTATCATCCCTAGCATACTTATTTTCAGATATTTTATTCCTTATCATTTAAAACATGTCATTCAGATATTCTATCTGAACCTCCTGTATGTAGCAACTTAACTTTGAAACAAGTATAAGATACTGGCAGTATAGCCAGAGCTTATTTTTGTATTGGTGAACACTCAAAAGTTGTTTTTCTAAACCATGAGAAATCTACTTCATTTGGGCCGGGCGTGGTGGCTCACACTTGTAATCCCAGTACTTGGGAGGCTGAGACCGGAGGATCGGAATTCGCAGCCAGCCTCAGGCTACTTAGTGAGGTCCTTCTCAACTTCATGAGACCTGGTTTCAAAATAAAGTATAAAAAATAGGGCCGGGGCTGTAGCTCGGAGGTAAAACGCCCCTGGGTTCAATCCCCGGTTAAAAAAAAAAAAAAGAAATCTACTTCATTTGGAGCCTGAATTTAATATCTTTTTGATATATTACCATCTATAAATTATTTGCTGTTCTTATAAAACCTGAAGTTTCAAATTGACATGTAAAGTTCCCAATGTTTACCTCTAACTCTAGGCTTTGTTATAATAATAGAAATTAAACAATTTATAAATAAACTATTATATTAGCTAATTCAGTGAATCAGAAACCTCCAGAAACTATACTCTAATTTAGAATCATAGTAAAATGGACCAAAGCCAAGAAAGTAAAAAATAATTAATTTATTCTTTTTAATTGCAAAAGATTATTTCATAAACATAAAGCAACACCCCAGCTAAATCAAACTAATTTAACCCATTTTCCCCACAGGATGTACATTGAAAGTCAAAGAATAAACTCCTAATTAAAACGGGTACCTTGGCTTCTGAAAAGAAACTAATATACCTCTATAGATAAATAAGGATCATATTGTATTGCCAACAGAGAATTCTAGAGATATAAAAAGGAAATAAGCCAGAATAAAAGCATTTTGAAAAGAAAATAAAAATAACAACAGCAGCAACAACAACAAAAACCATTTGCTCCCAAAGAAAAACAGATTTTTGCCACCAATGCTAACAATACATCATTTGGAATATCCATGTGTGCCACAGGATTTATTTATGGTAATTCAGCTTAGCTGTTGAGTGAAGAAAATTAATGGTGCTTTAAAGCAACTATTAGATGCAAACTAAGCAGGCATAATATTGGGTTTTATGTGTAAAGAACAAAACTCTATGTACCAAATCTATATTTATTTGTTTTGTTTGTTTTATATTTGTTTGGTATGTTGGTTTATATCATAAGACAACACTGCTCATGTAGATCATTGATAGAAATCATAGCTGAAGCATTTTGGTAAGAATTCAAGCATACACAGACTGTATATTTTGTTTGTTTGTAGTAAAATATCTGGTCCAGATCACGTTCACAGTGAGGGCATCTTCTTTCCTTCCAGTTTCTATTCCACATGAAGGCATTATTCTACTGCACTTGTAGTCTCTGGAGCTTCATTATCCTTTTCTATATTCCTACCAAGTTCACAAGAGCTCTCTTCCTAAACCAAAGCTGTGAAGTGAAAAGAAGTTGGGTTTTGCATTGGAAACACACTACTTTCTGCCCATAGATCAGTGCCCAGAACTGGTGTAGGCACAGGGAAGGAATGGATTTCCTCCTAAGAGCTAAGCCTGAACTTCTGATTGGAGAGGCCAACCTGCATTCCTGACCACCCATGCCCACATCTGAGGGGATGTTCCAGCATCAATACCTGTTGTCTTTGGGCATCACTATCCCCTTCCCTTCCAGATAGGTCTCTACTTAAGGGCTGCTCCAGCAGGCTGATGAACCACTAAAGGATCTGGCACAAAAATACAACCTGGGCCACCAGATTCTCTTTCTTGGTAAGTTGAATAAAGAGTTGGAAGGGAACTTTCTGCTGCTATTGGACACATGAGCTAAGTTTTGTAGAGGAAGGACTTGGGCTGTGTTTCTGCTGGTTTGAAAGGGTAGAGAAGCAGAGGCCAGATGAACCACACTGGTGACCAGAGATTAGGAGAGATACCTCAGACCTTGTTTGCATTTCCAGTTTCCGTAATGCCCCAATGGGTTTTGTTTTCTTATCTGTAGACATATGTGAGATCTCCTACTATAATTTCTCCACAAACCCCAATCTATCCAGTGTAGCATAAAAGCCTTTGATTCTTAAAAATCAAAATAAACTTCATTACAATAATTATAGTAAGTGGTCATCATGCATCTCTTTTTTTTGTGTGTGTGTGGTACCGGGGATTGAACCCAGGGACATTCTGCCTCTGTGCTACACCCCCGGCCCTATTTTTTATACTTTATTTTGAAATCGGGTTTCACGAAGTTGTGGAGGGCCTCACTAAGGAGAGAGAGAGAGGAAGAGAGAGAGAGCTGAGGCTGGCCGAGAACCCGGATCCTCCGGTCTCTGTCTCCCAAAGTACTGGGATTACCAGAGTGCGCCACCATGCCCGGCTCATGCATACATCTCTTAAAAAACCTATTGGTTAATGGTTACATTAAGTGTTCCTCCAACACAGTGGTTTTAGAACTTTAGGGTATCCTAGATCACTAGAAAGTTTGTTTAGAAGTACAGATTTGGAGGCTCCAGTTCTGACTTGAAAATAAGAGTCTCTTAAGGTTGTAACAAGCATTGCAGGTGGTTCTAAGTAGAGTATCCAGGGACCACACTCTCAGAAACCTGTTCCAATTATTCTAAGTACACCCTTGGGTCAGTCAAGGCTACCTAAAGATTGACCATGACCATAATTTCACATTTCAATCCTATAACCTTGAATTTTATCAGAAAAGAAACCCTATTAAATGTTTTGTTGAATTTCCTTTAGCCATATCCTGGAGAACAGTAACCTCTATCTCAGTGGGTGACCTCTGTTGAAATGTGAAAATCAATGGGAAATGACTTTCATGAATTAGCAAGTGAAAAGGCTTTGCTTCCATGAGCTATTCCTACATATTCACTACAAATAACAACAAACAAACAGATGAGGGACAAATGAATGAAAAAGGAAAGGAAAACTAAATAAAAGGGATGGAGTATGTTTTCCTTTTAACCACATTTATTGGAAAATAGAGAAAAATCTGATTCTCCAAGTCTCATACATTTGTGGCCAGCATCATGCTACATGTTCTTGCAAATTATTATGTGACAAACCTAGTTGCAAAGGTAGACCAACTTCCCCCATAGCAGTTTGTTAGTTTTGCTCCAGCAGGTTGGTTCCCACTGACATCTCTGTATTTATCATGAATTTACTGAGTTCTACTCTGTCTTAAGTTTATTACTAGGTAATTTAGGAAATGAAAACTGAAAAGCATGAGGTCCCAGCCCTCAAGGAGACCACTTTCTTCAGAGGGACACAAAACACCTTTCATAATAGCTAGAAGCACCGTGAGGTCACAGGAAAGTGGTTATTTCCAGCAGAAGCATCAGGTCAAGTTCTGTAGAGGAGACATGAGTTTACACCTTCGTAAGAGCTGGGCAAGCATTAGAGATGAGAAGAAAGGCTTTCCAAACAAAGAGGAAATCAGATTTTTCTTATCACTCTATCATAGCACTCTTCCCTTCTACATATCACATGCCACATTTTATAACCACGTGTCCATTTAGAAAGTTATGTGTTCAATGCCTCTCTCTTCCCTCACTAGATTGAACTCTCCATAATGCAGGGACTTGTGTCCATTTCACTCACTACTCTACACACACACACACACACACACACACACACACACACACACAGCACCTGGAACTCAGCAGGTGCACAGTGCCTGGAAGTGATGGTTCAGAAAATGCTTGCTGCCCATTTCTTTGATTTGCAATCTTTAAGCTTTATTTGCAAAATGGAGTAGTAATAGTTCTTTCTATATAATGCTGAGGTAAAAATTAAATAAGGTAGTAAGAATATCTAAAACAACTGTTTTGACAATTCTGAAACATACAATACATTAACTAGAGTAAGGTGAGATAATAGATATGTTAACTAGCTTGATTTAAATATTCCACAATTTATACATTTATAAAAATATCACATTGTACATTTATAAAATATATATTTATAAAACATTTATAAAATTACAATTATTACTTATCAATTAAAATAAAATAAAATTTAAAAGTAAATAAAGTAAAAATATACAATATAATGCTTATTAATAAATTATAGTCATTATAAATTTGTTAAGAAGAAGACAGGCATGGTGGTGCACGCCTGTAACCCCAGTACTTGGGAAGCTTAAACAGGAGGATCGCAGGTTCAGGGCTAGCCTCAGCAACTTAGTGAGACTGTTTCAAAATAAAATAGGGCTGGAGGTGTAGCTCAGAGATAGAATGCCCCTAGGCTCAATCCCCAGTACCACACACACAAAATTGGCAAGAAGAGGCACGGAGGTGAAGCGAAGCTCTGTTGTTTCATCTCACTGCCTTTTCATGATCAGAGCTGAAGTCGGCTAGTTTTCCTTTCTATAACCACACAGGGCACCAGGCAAAGCAAGGCAGCCAGCTTAAGTGCTGGGTTTCTTGTCATGGTCTTTGCTCCTCTCAGACCCCGTGTTTACAAGCGCTCCCCTTGAGGAGTCTGTTGCTTCAGCTATGAAGCAGAACTAATAAAACAGCCTTTCCTTTATCATCACACTGTCCTGGCCGTCTATGAAATAGCACATGTGACAGTAATGGGTGATCTATAAGGTGCAAAGCCGGCACCACAGGGACCAAGCTTCAAAGTCTTAACTTGCTAATAGACAAGCAAGGTAAGCTGCCTTATGGATACAGGAAGTAAGTGGTCTTGGGATGAAAACAGACAGGCCCTGAAGTCAACTCTGCTCTGATTAGAGCATTCTGGGTAACCTCCGAACAGCTGCTTCACCTTTCTGATCCTGGGACGACTTACCTGCTAGTCATGTATGCTTAGGTTTACCTCCTGGGCCATTGTAGGAAGTAAAGAAGAATCCAGTTGATGACTGTGGCCTCCAGATATTTAAAAATGTACATTAATCTCTGGTCCAGAAGGAAGAGGGGGAAAAAAGGGCGAAAGGAAGGAGCCAAAAGATGTGTGTATGTATGAATGCATCATTTTGAATCTCACTATGTATAATTACAATGTATAATTATAATTGCATAATTATAGTGCACCAATATAAGTATAAAAAATAACAAGGCATGGTGGCACACATCTGTAATCCCAATACTTGGGAGGCTCAGACAAGAGAATCGCAGGTTCCCAGCCAGCCTCAGCAACTTAGTGAGGCCCTCTGCATCTTAGTGAGACCCTGTTTCAAAATAAAAAATAAAAATAGGGCTGGGGGTAGAGCTCAGAGGTAGAATGCCCCTAGGTTCAATCCCCAGTACTACCGCAACAAAAAAGTATAAACAGTTGCATATTATCTAGCTTCAAAACCAGCAGCAGCATCATTTTTCATGAAATAAAAAATATATATGTATGTATATGAGATATATTAATATATAATTATATATATACATATATATATATATATATATATATATATATATATATATATATAATGTAATGAGAATGCATCCCCCATCACTTGGGTTAATATTTTCTCAAGAAGTATAGATCACACCAACTAAGAGTTCTGAGCTCTGAGCAGCAGTTCTTGTTCTAACCCAAGATGTCCTGCTTGTCTGAAGCTGATGGTCACTGGACTCTGAGGGAATCTTCCCAGAAACATTTTTTCCAAAATCTAGTGATATGCTATACTGAGTTTTAATAGAGACAAGCAAAAGGTGCTGTAATTTAAGGAAAAAAACACAAGGGAGGAAAAAAGGTAAAATAATTTTTGAGAGAATTTTAGCCATTAATGTTTCCCCCTATGAATTGAGACAAGGTGTCTTTTATGACTTGCTATCCACGGAACTCTACAGTTTGGCAAGAGTATCATTGAGAGTTGTAATCCCTACAGGCCCAGTTGTTTGTCATTCCTCCTACTAAATTATCAGGAATATTTATTGAGTGCTAGAACCACATAGTGATCTATGGGCTTTACATTCCAGACTAAAAGAAGCAATTCACACCTAGTGGCACCTGGAAAGACTACCTGCACTCTTGTATCAGGGCTGGGTCTGGAGGCATATTAGCTACATGTATTATTTTATTTAATTTTTCAAAAACACTTTGGAAAAGATGACATTGTCCAAAATTTACAAAGGGGGTCATTGAGATTTAGGTTTTCACCTTCAACCTTATTTGGAGGCTAGTGTTCCCATTTCAAAGTCTGAAATACGAAAACACAGCAGACATATTAGTTGGGAATGAGTGAGGATTCTACTACCTACTGCCCAAGTGGACAAAGGTGCAGATGTACCTGAAGAGAGGAGGAGAAGCCACATGTGCTTGAAAGGGGAGAGTAAAAGGGGAGGCTAGTTCTTGCTGCATGGAGTGGGAGACATTTGAGGTCTGGTCTAGGTCATGACTGACCACGTACGTGTTTGACACTTGGAATGACCAATCCCTAACTGGCCTGGATCTGAACCATCTGTTAGTGCTGTGGTTTCCTCTCGATGGAAGCGAGATTGCAAGAATTAGAAAGGATCAAGGAGAAGATGTGGAATTCACTCAGTTATTCATTCAACAACAATTCCCTAAGGCCCATCATTTGCAGATGCTATGAAATGCAAGATTCCTGCCCTCTGGAGTTTATAGTCTGTCCAGGGAAAAAATCAAGCCATGGAAACAAGGGCCATCATACCAACATGTGGAGGACTTCGTACTGTAGAGAAGACACACAATAAAAGTTCCCTGACCTTGATTAACTTTCATCACCATACTTTAATAATAATACATATCTAGGTACCTGCCATAGTTCCTTGTGTCCTAGTCTCCTTATCATATCTCTATGAAGTAGGTACTAGTATTATCTTATGTGGGAAATTGAAATTGAGACACACCAAATTTCAAGTGATTTGTATGGCAAATACGGTTTTTGAATCCAGGAAGTCTAACTCAAGAATCCTTGCTCTGAACCATTAAGCTACACTAGCTAAGTATTAAAAATGTCATGGACTGTCTTTGATATTAGAAACTCAGGCCTAACTCCGGAGGGTTGATGCAGGAGGAAACGGATACCACCGAATGAGGTTTCCTATAGATTGGCATATGTCATCATGACACTGCTGGCTAGCTCATGCCTTAGAGAGGAGAGTTAAAGGAGCTTCCCTAGCCTTTAATTATTGAGCCTGACAAATAATTAATTATTAGCTCCATGATTTCCAGGAATTTCTAGGAAGAGCTATCTTGAAGATGCCACACTTTATTTTCTACTCTAATAACTTCCTGCATTTTCTTCCTTTTTGTGAAATAGTGAACAAATCTGGGAATTATTTCCATTAGTCCATTGTGGGTAAGGGATGAAAACTGGTAGTACAGACAAAATAAGAATGTCTGAGATCTGATAATTGTTTTGTACAATCATCACTATGTGGAGGACACTGTATTAATTATTACTTTGTATTTAACATTACATTAGTTGATGTAGATGTTTGAAATTTCATGTACTAATTAACTGTTGAAAATATAAGGTGAGCCTCTTAGAAGACAGCCTGATAGAAATCTTGGAAAAACAGTATTGATTTGTGTTTTTAAAGGAAAAGGATGAAGTGTGATAGTGACGACAGCAGTGGCTTGGATCATTAATTTGGAACACTTCCCAAACAATTAGCAATAATCTCCCACAGTGGGTTAAAATGTACATGGAACGTACTGTAAGTTATTAAGGTCTAAATGAGTGTTTCTCATCTCCCACCACTTATAAGAGTCACCTATGGAGAGATTTAGTATTGCAGATGTCCTTTCAACCTGAAGACATTCAGCCTGAGGTAGGCTGCAGTGATACTCAGACATCTGTGCTTTGAAAAAACTCCATAGAGCTGAGAAACTTCGCAATAAGCAAGCTGTTGCGATTATTAAGGAAACAACATTGGATCCTTCAGGCAGGCATTTGCTTGATAGGCTAAAGAAAGAGTAGGGAAAAATAGCAATAAAAGTGCCAAGAAATGGTTCTTAATCACTTGATTAATTTGTTTCAGGGGCTTAACAATTTGAGAGGCCACCACAGGGCCTGAGCTTGATGTGTATGATTTGCTTAGGAGAATGGGGGACACTCATGAATCCATTAAGGAGAAACTCAGATAAGGACGAAGAAAAAGAAAAGAACCATGACTGGCTGCAAGCCAGAGACTGTTCACAGCTTGAAAATACCTTGAAGTCTTAAGGATTTAGCTCTTAAGCCAAGTTGGGACAAAATGAAACCTCACACAGCTCATTCATTGCTAAGACACAAATCACTGCCAATGCACCCGATCCCCTGGAACCATCGTGGTTTTCCAGGAAATTTAGAATAGATTTGGTTTGGATTCACAGAACTCAGTGATTTCCCAGTCATACCACAAACCTATTAAATCAATGTCTGATAGTGGGATCCAGGCATCAGTATTCTTCAAAGATTCTCCAGGTTATTCTATCATTCAGCCCGGCTTGAGTACCACAAATGTAACCTCTTCTCAACTTTGAGGCCCTGCCCTAAAACCACAGCTGTAGAGAAGTTACTCTGTCCTCAGTAGTCAAGGTCACAGCTCACTCAGGCCAGTCCTCCTCCTGGGACACTCTTCCTGGATTTCTCAGCTTAGGTGAAACCATTCTCTCCACTCCACCATGACCCCACCTGTTTCCTCACTTGCAGGTGTGTCCCAGATCCATGCTTCTCAATTTACAATTTTGATAGTGCCGTTGCCTTGATCAGAAATTTCTAATGAATACTACCCCACCTAGAGCTTTATATCTGGAGCATAGAAACCACCTGGGAGCTCATAGAAAGGTGCATTTCTAGAATGCACCAGGGTCTACTGGACTGGAATCTACATTTAATAAGATCCCCAGGGGATTTCTATGCACAGTCAAGTTTGAGAAGTATTGACCTAGAATGCCATTCCCAAATATCCTTTGAAGGATCCTCTTGAGGATAGATAATCCACTGCTAGATTCAAGCCCAAGCTTTCCTCTCTTTATAGGACGTATGTACACTTAAGACATACTCATTAAGTGACAACTATATGCCTCATAGAGGATTCAGCAGCGATGGGAGTAGAAGTCATCCCTGCATCCCTCTCATGAATCTCTCTCATCCCTCTCATCCCTTACTATCTAGCAGGGATGAACAAAGAAAGATAAGTACTGAGAGTTCAGGAAGGGATGAACAAGATGCAGTGGGGTGAGCTACTTATGAGGTGGATGGGAAAGGTCTAGCACAGCCTGGGAGATGAGGTACCTTCCTGAGGAAAGGTAGGTTGGTGTGGATGGCATGGACTGAGGGTCCGGGAAAGGTTCAGCAAGGCAGTTATACAAAGCACCAGTCTCACATTCAGCAGGTGCAGTGGCTCCAAACTACTACAGAAACATCTGCCCAGTGCCTACTCTGTGCCAGGCAGTGATGCAAGTGTTTGCCTCACAGGCAGGTGTGATTATTAACCACATTTTACAAATGAGGAAATTGAGGCAGAGAGGGATAGTAATATATCTGTGACAAAAGCAAACCTGGAAATCCAACGCCAGACACCTGCCTCCAACATCTATGCTTTTGGGCCCCAATCTACAGCCTCTTAGACTGGGAAAAACATGTGCCCAAAGATAAAGCAGGGTTTATTCATGTGTCTATGACCATTTTCCTTTAGAATCAGGGAAAGGAGAATCACCATTCAGGGGCTGTGGCTTCTTACAACTGCAGTTTTACAGTACCTATCCCATAGTTATTGGACTAGAATTTCTACACATAGACCTGGAAATATGTACTTTAATAATGCTTCCAGGTGACTCAGATGCAATAAAATTTGAGAACCATTGATTTATAAGTAGCATTCCCTCCAAAAGTCTCCCTTTCTCATATCCCCTAATTAACCCATGGTTATTTAATAATATCTTGGTCCCAAGGTTGAACTAAACACGAGGGTAAATAGGATTGAAGTGGAAAGCTGGAAGAAATCTGAAAATTGAATCTTTACTCCTCCAGGTCCCTGGCGGCCAAGCTGTGAAAAGAATTATCTAGGCTTGAAAACTTGGAGGCCAAAAGATACCACAGAGAACTATTTTCATTACAATGCCAGTCACTTAAACAACTAATTGAATCTCTGGAAATTGGAGTAAAATTTAAAGTTGCTTGAAGAGCGGTTATTTTACATGTCTATGATCCCTCCACCCTTAGCCAAAGTTAGAAGAAGACTGTCAGGCAGCAGAGAGAATTTTCTTGGATGTTGACTACATGTAATAGCAGTGGCAGAAGGTGACAGAAGTAATCTGTGGTCACCATGGGTCTACTGGCTCCATAAAGTTCACCGGCCTCCCTAAGCATCGACAGCCATAGCACCAAGTTTAGGCTGTCAGTAGGGTATTGGTTTTTAGTTCAATCTTTTCCTTTCTTATAACAGTAGAACAGAGGAATTGTGCTAATCTCGCATGAGTAAGAAACTAAAGGAAACAACTACACCTCAATAAAACTCCATCATTATAAACTTTGTAATTCATTTGTATTTTCCAATATTTATCTTTAAAAGCCTGAAATATTTTGGGGCATATTACCATTAAAGTTCTAAAAGTCAGCCTCCTAATTGTTGCTTTTGAAATGATTCAG
The DNA here is from genome assembly GCA_004027185.1 of Glis glis. Classification (NCBI taxonomy): domain Eukaryota; kingdom Metazoa; phylum Chordata; class Mammalia; order Rodentia; family Gliridae; genus Glis; species Glis glis. Next base: position 65,286 of record PVJS01002066.1, on the reverse strand, counting down.
AATGGAGACAGTAGCTTTTGTACACAACTCTGGAAGTAGCATTCCCCTGGCTGTTCAACAAACCCTGTTCATCTAGTTCATGTACTGTGGATTTTCAGGAAAAAAAAAGTTTGGGAAAGCTTTTGGAAGAGATTGCTATTTTTACTCCTTGAAAGATCAGAAACATATTCTACAATATTTTCAAAGTTTCTTATTACATATTAAGAGATAGAGGTGTATATTAATATAATATAAATACATATTAATGTTACATATTAATATATGCATTAGGGAGAGAGAGAGAAATATATGTATAGTGTACATGTGTGTTTATGTGTGTGGTGCTAGGAATAGAACCCAGACATTCACACATGCTAGGCAAGTGCTCTAACACTGAGCTGTGTCCCCAGATCAGTATTTATTTCTGATTCTGTCCGTAAGCAAAACTCATTGGATGCTGCTATATTAATTCTGTGGCAAATTATGTTAAGAAGATGAATGGGACGGGCATTGTGGCACATGCTTGTAATCCCAGTACTTTGGGAGGTGGAGACTGGAGGATCCAGGTTCGCGGCCAGCCTCAGCTCGCTCTCTCTCTCTCTCTCTCTCTCTCTCTCATTTCTCTCTCTCTCTCTCTCTCTCAATTTAGTGAGGCCCTCCGCAACTTCGTGAGACCCAATTTCAAAATAAAGTATAAAAAAAATAGGGCCGGGGGTGTAGCGCGGAGGTAGAACGCCCCTGGGTTGAATCCCCAGTACCACACACACACAAAAAAAAGAAGATGAGTGGCATCAACACTAAACTTTATGCACGTGCTCCACCATTGAAACATAAGACATGGATAATGGCCATCTTGACAGCTGTCAATATCCCCTTGCCAAACACTGAAAGGTAGTTTGAAGAGCCATCAGATCTGTGAAAATGTTGGCCACATTTTCATGTCACTTTCATGAAGTGGTGCCATAGATGTATGAGTCAAAGGACATTTGTACATTTGGAGGATCCTGGATGCATAGGGCAGGGGTTTCTTTTTTTTTTTTTTTTGCGGTACCGGGGATTGAACGCAGGGGCGTTCTACCTCCGCGCTACGCCCCCGGCCCTATTTTTTATGCTTTATTTTTGAAACCGGGTCTCACAAAGTTGCGGAGGGCCTAAGGAGAGAGAGAGAGAGAGACAGGGAGAGAGAGAGCGAGAGCTGAGGCTGGCCGCGAACCCGGATCCTCCGGTCTCCGCCTCCCAAAGTACTGGGATTACAAGCATGCATCACCACGCCCGACTAGGGCAGGGATTTCTAAGGAAAAGTGCTAACACTTGGTTTCTGACAGGTTCTCCCTGTATAACTGCATACTTCCATTTCCCCTCCAAGGGGCTGAGCTGTATAGAGTGAGAGCCCCACCTTCTTGAGAGGACAAGAGCACCAAGAAAAGGTCAGGAATGACGGACAAGACCCATGTACCCTAGGCACTAGAGTTAGTATTCTTTTTGTCCTTCTTTTCCTTGGATTTGCCTTTTTTGGTTGTGGTAGTAGTAAAATCCCAGGGATGGAGGCTAGGGGCATGAGACTGAGGGGGGAACCAAATTGTTAACTCCAGATCTTAGGACTGAGTCGAGCTTCAGGACAGTGTGTACTTGCATTTCTAGATGGACTCGCTATCAGGGCACTGCGATAAGCTTTGGGGAAAGACCTCCTCAAAGAAGAGGGTCACTTTACAAAAGCACACTTGTAGCCGGGCGTGGTGGTGCACGCTTGTAATTCCAGTACTTTGGGAGGCGGAGACCGGAGGATCTGGGTTCGCGGCCAGCCTCAGCACCTGCGCGCGCGCTCTCTCTCTCCTCTCTCTCTTCTCTCTCTCTCTCTCTCTCTCTCTCTCAATCTCTCTCTCTACTTAGTGAGGCCCTCCACAACTTTGTGAGACCCGGTTTCAAAATAAAGCATAAAAAAATAGGGCCGGGGGTGTAGCGCGGAGGTAGAACGCCCCTGGGTTCAATCCCCGGTACCGCAAAAAAAAAAAAAAAAAAGCACACTTGTACATTCACTAGGACTTGAGTGTTAAGTGTCCTGGGCCATATCCCTCCAATTATACACAGGAGGCCAAAGAATTGCCAGTAAGAATAAAGAAATACAAGCTGGCATAGTGATACATGCCTGTAATCTGAGTACTTAGAAGTCTAGAAAGGAGGATCACAGGTTTGAGGCCAGCACACAGTAACTTAGCAAGATCTTGTTTCAAAACAGAAAGGGATGGGGTGTAGCCCGGAGGTAGAACACCCCTGTGTTCAATCCGTAGTGCCACACACACAAAGAATAAAGAAATATAAATTTTATATTGCCAGTTGGTGAGCAAATTAATCTATGTGCTCTATTCTCCCACATGATTATATAAATTAGTGAAAGCACAGTAGTTATTAGGTAAGTGTAGTACTTTAGCCCTCCATCCTGATGAAGGTGCTTGGAGTTGCGCTGCAGGCACACAGCAGCCAGACAGAAATTGTGAAAGTGATGATGCTGAAGAAGGAATCACATCCAGATGGATGTTCAAAATGCCACAACAGGTTTAGTAGGAGAGGAGTACTTTTGGAATGTGTACTAGTGAAATTATGGCATATAATAACTGAATATGCTTTCCTTTCCAAGTTCTGATGAGTCCAGAAATACTTCATTTATACTCTTTTACCAATTTTGTTCTCAAGATAAGATGCAAATGGAAAAGGAGGATGTTCCCATTCCACAATCACCTCCTTATTTAGCAGTGGGGAAACAACCGGATGGTTTGGAAGGAAAGCAGTAGAAGAGCCGCATCCGCCTACCTGGTCGACACAGTGTCGGGCAGGGCGTCCACTCGCTGAAAGCGGTCACAACACAGTCTTTTTTACATGAGAGGAAACAAGGTCGCACAGTTTCCGGTCGAGTAGACTCTGGGCATCTGTCAATTTAATGTGAAGAGACAATGTCAATTCCTCCCAGGGAATGTAAGTGGTTTAACATAGAACTGTAGGATTTTTATTTCGTGTGTGTGTGTGTGTGTGTGTGTGTGTATTTTACTGAGGATTGAACCCTGGGGCATTCTACCTCTGAGCTACACTACACTTCCATCCCTTTTATTTGTTTTGCTTTGAAACACAGTCTTGCTATGTTGCTGAGGGTCTCACTAAGTTGCTCAGGCCAGCCTTGAACCTGAGATCCTCCTGTCTCAGCCTCCCAAGTACTGGGATTATAGGCATGCACCACCACTTCTGGCTGTTTTTTTTGTTTGTTTGTTTTTACTAGGGATTGAGCTCGGGAGCATTCTACTTCTGAACTACACTCTGATCCTTTCTCATTTTTTATTTTGAAACAGTTGTTGAGGCTGGCCTTGAACCTGTGATCCTGTCTCAGCCTCCCAAGTACTGGGATTACAGGCATGCACCACCAGGCCCAGCCAGAACCATAGGATGTGAGAACAGAAAATATTGAGAGCCTCTTGTGTCCTTTCTAGATGAGGGAAGAAAGACCCGGGGAGGTGAAGCTACTTGCCCCGGCGCTCACAGCCAGAGACAGAGCCCAAGGGCGCCTTCAGCTCTCTGGACCCAGACACCAAGATACCTTGCATGAAACCTGGGAGAAAAATAAAGCAAACCACAAAACCACTCCCTTCCACTAAAGAAAGACAAATACCAAACAGGTGGCTTACTGTTGGCATCAATTCAAACAGTATTTGATTTTTTTTAAAAAAAATAAACTTCTGAAACATTTTTTGAAGTGTTTCATTCAGGGAGGTATATCAAATTACCTATATTCTACAAAAGAAAGGGGAAAACACAGAGCAATTCATGAATATACTGAGAAACAATCATCAGAGGTCACTTAAAAATACCATACATCTTTGAGTCTTAATAAAATTCTAGATTATTTAAATAACTGAGACATTTTTCTATAGAACATATAGGCTGATAAAGTAAATAAGATGAAAAACTGCAAATAACAAATAAACTGACTACCATTAATGAAAGAAACATACAAATTTTATTATTATGCTGATATAAACTGAATGCCCATATTTGGGAGGAAAGTCATATATATATTACATATATATAAATATATTTAGTATACATATATATTTATATGTAGTATACATAAATGTATATATATTTAGTCAATAAACTCATATAAATATATGAATATATATATATACATATATATTTAGTCAATAGATCGATGACCACTTAGAAGAAATACAGTATCAGAAAACAGCAAAACTAAAAGTTCTTGCTTGCTGGTTTCATTGTTTCTGTGAGTACTGAGATCTAAAAATCATCTTCATCATCTATAACAGTGATACTCCAAGAAGGAAGAGAGGGAAGGACTTGAAAACATGTGTTTGGGTTTTGAGTGCTGGTTCCCATAGGTTTCCTATGAAGCACAGAGTGCACTCTGTGCACAGTCTTTTTTTATTTTTGTTTTTTTGAAACAGGGTCTCACTAGGTTGCTGAGAGTCTCTACACTGCTGAGGTTGCCCTTGAACCTACGATCCGCCTGTCTCAGCCTCCCAAGTACTGGGATGGCAGATGTGCGCCACCATGCCCGGCTTAAACTATTTTTGCTATAGCCACCCAAACTCATAAAGACAAAGGTCCTAGGAATAATGGTCAAAAGTACTAATGTGACCAGTAAACAGAATGGCACGTTATGAGGGGTCTGGAGAGGAGCTAGTGGAAAGGAGCTGAGGGTCATTACTTTCATGGCCACTAACCAAGGGAGGATCTCTTTAAATTGATAAATGAAGAGATAACACGAATAACATATGAAAAATACATCGTTTAGAGTTAAGAGGTAAGCAACACAAAAGGAGGACGGCTGAGAATATAGACTTGTGCCTGCCCATGTGACATACAGACACAGTACAGGTAGATAAGGCACTAGTTCAGTGGAGTCCCTGGCAGGACAGGAGGAGGGAAGGGCGGGGCGGGAGCAGAGGGGGCATGAGGCGTCCCACTGCTCACCTTTTATATTGTTATGATTGGGGAGCTCAGTGAATGCTTACCCGAGGGAGAGAGGGAAAGCAGCAACTGTTGAAGAAGTCGCTGTGTTTGGGAAATGAGATACAGCATGGAATACGGGGTGGTTGGGAACCTATTATTTTCCATCATCAACCCTTTTCTATTATTTTACTTCTTCTATGAAGTGCTAAACACTCTCATAAAAATAAATCAAAATGAAAAATGTATAGCCCCACAGAAAAAAAATGCTCAATAAATTATTAGTGGCATCATTATTAATCATCTTTAATATACACACATACCCAGTTTGTCAACTGCATCCATTCAATGAGAAAAACAATAGAAAGAAGAGTTTCTTTATGAGAATATAGTGTCATTTAAACAAGCTACTCTGGGAAGGAAAATTTATAACACACCTTAGTCAAGATAGCAGAAAACACTAAAATCATTCCCAAAGCCTTTATTCATACTCTGAGGTCTGCTAAATCTAAATTGAATGGCCATTTGTTCGACCTCCTCTCCAACCTCTCTGCTGGTGCATGCCTTGAAGTGAAAAAGTACCACTTGAGCGATGCCTATCCAGGGTGAACCTGCGTCATGGGCAGGGGACCCACATACCCTCAGACGCTCCTTCCTAACCTCATGACACAGTCTGGAAACATCCATGGTGCTGGAAGGCAGGTTTCCACAGAGGAGTATGTATACTGAAGCGACTCTGCTCACCTCAGTTAGGAGTAGGTGCTAACCTCTCTGGGGAACTGACGTTGCCTTTTTGTTGAGTCTATACTAGCATCACTCACAATGGAGGCTCCCTGGAAATAATGCCAGCTCTCCATAAGGGCCCCCTATCCCTGTCCCCTCCCCTTAAGTCCAAGAGAGAGAAGTCGCACCATATCTGCAGTGGCAAAGATCAGGCGCAGGTTACAGTGTTTTTACAGATGCAATGAACTGAGGGTTTTTCTGGAAATGCAAGTGATTTCTGGCCTGAGAAAGGCCAGGTATTCTCTTGCCTGTGAAACTGTCCTTTGGCTCATTTTTCATTTTTTTCTGCTAGTGAGGTCTGCCTTTCTCTTGGGAGTTCAACTTCCTCTTCCTGCTTATCTCCACATTGTCTACCCCTTCATGCACCATGACATTCCCAGTTTCCATAAATTTCCTATCAGTGTTCAAAAATATCATCATTTAAATTAGCAACTTATGTGTCCTCTGCTTCCAAAAACCTATAAGGCTTATGTTCTGTATCATTTTGGTCACTGACCAAAACATGGGTTGTCAAATCATGGGGGCAGTTTGTAGTATGTGTGTGCTGTACACATGATGTCTGTTTTGTACATACTACTTTTTATATCTTAGTGGTAGAATTGTGTCTTAAAGCATATCTTTAAAGTGCCAGAGCTTAGCTAAGTATAAATATTTTATAGCAATAAGTGAATCATTAAATAGTTATTTTATGCTATTGGAGCCAAAAGACAAATAAATTGGTGGGGAATAATTGGCTAATTTCTCCAGTCATTTGCAAAATAAAATTGCATCTTTAGACCCCAGGAAAACATAAGGACTCCCTTTTTAGAAATCAAAGTATGGCTCTTTGCCATTTGTGATAATTTATACATCCCACTTTCATGTAAACATGCTGTTCTTGGATTGGCACTGCTCTTGATAAAAAGTGAGTGTATTTCATTCCAACATATAGATTTTCCTGGACTTGCACTAGAATGTTCTGTATAGATGGTCTCTTGGTCATCCTGTAGGCTTTAGCTTTTTATACACACTGTGCTGAAATGCATCAAACTGAGCTACACAGACCTGCCATTTCTCACAATGCCTCTATTATCAAGATGCACACACAATGCTCCATCTCCTTGATCATCGTCCCATCCGGGAAAGGATGCCTTCTCACTCAGCTGGAGGGGGTAAATCTGCCAGCTTTTCATACATTAAGTGTTTAAATGGAACTATTTATTACCATATCTCACAAAAATGCCAGGTGTTTTCGTATTGAAGGCAGAGAGTGTCTTATCAGGGACTGTGGAAGGCTCTGAATTGTGGGTTGTAATCATTGTTGTTATTATTATTTGGGGGGACATTGCAACTGAAAAAAAAGCACTGAATAGTGAAACAAAACCAAACAATATCCCAGATGTATCCCAACAAGCTTGTTCGGTTCTGTCCTGGCTAGTTCTCATTTTCTGATATGATCAGTTCTATTACTCATACAATGGTAACATTCTCACCCATACAATTACACGGAAACCAAAGCTCCAACCCAGGGATGCAAGAACTTGCAAGGAACTCTGGGCCTTCTCAGTGCAGCTGGTTTAGAGATAAAAAACACAATATTTTAGTCCATTCATTCTAGGCAGACATGCTTCTTTCTCTCTATCCTGAAGTATTCTTTAGGAAATCACCTTCTTCTCTCCTGTTTCTTTCCCCCACCCCAAAGAGTTCACAAGTAACAGGGGATCTATTTCTGCTGCAATGGTTTTCATGTGAAAAAGAACAAACATATTTATTTTTTTGGAAAGGGCAGAGCAAAGGATACTTTTGATTGCTGATAATCTCACCGAGTGCTTCACTGGACATTAGGTATTTTTTTCTTAGCTCAATTAATCTCATTAACCTCAAGAATTTTAATTAAGTAAATTGGCTAAAGTCAATGCTGGGTTCTCAATTTAAGCAGAATTGTTTAGAGAAATGCAGTAAGAATTAAAACTAGGTTCTTTAGTCCCCAGTCTCATTATCAGTACAAAAAGTAATTAGCATTAGCAATTCCATATCTATCTATCTATCTATCTATCTATCTATCTATATATGTATATATGAACATATATATGTACGTGCATGTGTATGTGTTAGGGGAAACATCTGTGCAATTGATTTTTCTGTGTATAGAAACTGTAATAAAACTGGAAGTATTTCACTGCAATAATATTTCGGTCTCCCCTATATAATTTTTCAAACAAATTAATATGCTTATGAATTATGTTTTAAATTGTAAACTTCTGGTAATGTGATTTTTTATAACACAACACCTTTAAATTAACATATAAGTAAACTGGTATGCTCAGAGACCATTATAAAAGTTGTTATTCAAAGTAATTATAAGATATAAGAGGAAATTGAGGGCTATTTGAAAATATGACTCAACCTTTCCTGTCCAAATAGCCCTTTATAATGTGATAATTTATTCAGTAGATGTCAGTCTTGATTCTAATTCCCCTTTGCTAAGAAACGAACAAATTACATTCATGTCAAGTGGAGTTTAGCTGTCGTAGTTCAGAGTTGAAAAGCTTTATGGGAGAGAGATCAAACTTCAGGCATGATAAATTATCACTATAAAGAATAACAGTTTACTGCATTGAAGTGGAGATTATTCCTATTCCTAAGCCATATTTACTTTTATTTTTATACTCATTCTAGTGTTTCATGCATTTTTTAGTTGAAAATCTTAGGTCATAATTTACACATTATCAAGGTTGAAATCCTTCTCAGAAAAAGGAGCTCCCATGTGTGCACAATGCCATCAAGAACCTTTTAGAATTTTATCATGACCCCCTGAATTAGATTATTACCTAAATCAGGTGTCATAAAATGTTACTGTCCATGTTTGTCCATAACCCCACTGATTCATTGATCTACTTAGCCCATGTGGTGATATTACTAAAAGGCAAGTTGAAGAATACAACTGATACCGGCTGATACTCCCAAGACATTGTAAACACCGTAGAGTTAGATGCAAGGGCAGAAATAATACTTGAATCAGTAAGAGTAGATCATATGTGTGACCTGCTCATTACTCTTCACAATGGCCCCCATTGTCAAAATTTATGATGGTAGATAAAATATGTTTTCTTGAATAAAAGGATAAACATTGGCATCCCTGAATCTCCTGTTCTTCATACTCCATCCCTGTTAAACCCTATCACTTCCCTACACATAGGATTGGTCATTCATGAATTCCAGAAATGTTTATGGAACACTAGCTACATGCTAGGCATTGGTCTAAAGACTGAAGTTGCAACAATAACGGATACTCAACCCCAGCTTTCTGGAAGCCACATTTAGTAGAAGAGATTGGTGAGGTCTTCCTGGCTATGCTTAACCTCAAGACATACTTACCTTTGCATGTGTCTGCAGAACTACCTGTTCATTGGCTGCTCAGATTCCAGAAGTGGGCAGCTCCTGGACAGTCTCCAGTGCTTCTACCATAAACAATTTATTTTCCTTAACTAAGCTTCTGTGACTTACACATAGCCAAAGTGGCTTGTAAAAGAGCGTGGATAAGGCCCAGAGCCCTTCATCATGGTGTTACACATGAAATTATTCAGGTGTTTGAGTTGTCTATGACAGAAACACAAATTGGATTGAACTAGGCAGATGAGCAAATGTACACCTGTGTTGCCAGGAAGGGCAAGGGTGCACTTAGGAGAGATGGGACCAGGCTTGACGCTGCCAGGATTTGTTCTGCCTACGTTTCTGCTTCTTTCTGAGCATCAGCGTTGGTCTCTCCTCTTTCTTTTTCCACCAGCCCTGCCTATGATGGCTGTGGCAACGCTCAGTTCATAGGCTTAGAGCATCAGGAACAGAAGGAGACTTAGAGTTTCCCAGTTTAAAAATCCCTGGGGAGCCGGGCATGGTGGGGCATGCTTGTAATCCCAGTACTTGGAAGGCTGAGCCAGGAGGATCACAGGTTCACGGTCAGCCTCAGCAACTTAGTGAGGTCATCTGCAACTTAGTGAGACCCTGTTTCAAAATAAAGGAATAAAATAGGACTGGGGGTATAGCTCAGAGGTAGAATGCCCCTGGGTTCCATCCCCAGTACCACAAAAATAAATAAATAAATAAATAAATATTCCTGGGGAAAGACTAGTCAATCTTCTAGCACTAGGCCAAAGCTTCCACCAGCCCATTCTAGTGACCCACAACTCCTGGGGCTGGGAGGGGTTTCCAACTATGGCCACTGGGGAATCTCTGGATAGACTAGCCACCCCATCCTTTAACTCAACATAGACCCATAAGTTTTTTTTTTTCTCTCTCAGCATCTGGACCTGAAGAAGGGATACATCTACAGGTAAAACTCTCATAGCTGCATTCTCTAGGCAATTACTCTTTCCTTCCCATCACTTACAATTCTTAATCATTCTTTTTGAAATCTATATTTCAATTCCCATGTCCACACTTTCCTTCTGCTTTAAAAATATATATTTCGATGTTCAGAGAGCATCACAAGCAGGTGATTATATTCTACTTGAGGGTATGGTTTAGTTCAATCAAGATAGCTGTCTGGATTTATCTGTTCACTGCAGGAAAGATCAGTGGAGTTTTTAAGAAAAGAATAAAACATAACCATAATTCAAAGTACAATACCTTATGGTGCCTGCGTCTCTGTGTGATTTGAAAAAACTAAAAAAAATACTAAAATCAGCTCTAGAAAAAATTTTGGTTATGCAAATATATTGATTTGATGTTTGTTTGTGGACATTACTTTTAACTATGAACTAATACACATAATACAAATGCACCAGTATCACTGTGTTTACTTTGTTTGAGGCATATGTTTTAGTCTTGAAGGGTCAAACAACAATAACAAAAAAACCTCTTACTCTAGTGCAGACTGAGTCTTATTAGTTGCTTGATAAATGCTTTCAACTAAAAGAATGCAATTATGCAATACTCGTATGCACTTTCAGTAACAGGCAGAAAATACCTTTTGGTCATCACTGGTCCCACATGACTCTTGACACAGAAGACCCTCCGTGTTTGAATGCCCACACCACATGTCGCTTCTCCATTCCAGCCAATGGTTGCGTTAAGGGCCGTTACCAATGTGTTTTCAGAACAGGGGCCCCAAGGTGACGTCTCCCAGTAGAGTTGCATACAGGAATGATCATTGCATAGACGATATTCTTGGAGGGCCTGACTAGGAGGACACGGCTTTCCACCTGCAACAAAACAAAACAAAGCAAAACAAAACAAAAGATAATACATAACTGTTGGTTATTCTGTTCTTATTATTCTTGTTTTTATGTTTTAATGGTCCAAAAGCCTGAGACACTGAACCTATCTTTCCACTCTAAGATCAAAGATTTCTGTCCTGAGCAACAACTTAATGATACCATATTACACTCTTCTCTCCTAAGTAACAGGCAGCAATCCACACCGAAAGATCATTAAATTAGTTGACTCTACTGTTCACCTTTATGGCATGAATCTCTGAGATAAACTTCAAAGAAATTTGCTTTTCTTTTAATATTATTATGCCTACATAAATTAATCTGCAATATAGAACAGACCATGACCTTGAAGTGATATTATGTTGAACACATACATACAAACAAACACAAAAATACGCTCTACAGAATGTCCTTTTCCTAAGAAAGGCATTATTTTTCCGAGAGAACCATTTTAAGATAGTCATCCTCCATCCAGCAGTGTATTTTACTGCAATTTGAGAAATTCAGAGGAGGCTGTCAAAGTTTGGCAGGAGAGGCCTGGTCCTAAAACTCTGAAATTATATCTGACAGTGTGCGATCCACTGGCAGGGACACAAGACAGATGTGCATGTTACACTCTTGGGTGAATCAGATGATCAAATTTCACTACTGTCTTTTCTTACACATTTTAATATCAATGTAAAAAACTGTATTTATCCAAAGTATGGACCTTTTCCTACTCTTTGACACTACAATGTTTTATTCAGTATGCTAAATGCCCAAGATTTATAACCATGGTTCTCTTATTCTTGTTATTTTTCTTACAATTAAATACTACTGACTTTTCCTTTCCAGAAATAAAATAAAAAATAAAAAACAAGAGGGCAATACAACGGCACTGCAAGAATATGAAAATCTTGCTGGGCATGGTGGTACACGCCTGTAATCCTAGTACTTGGGAGGCTGAGACAGGAGGATTGCTGGTTCAAGGCCAGCACTAAGCAAGACCCTTTTTAAAAATAAAATATGAAAAGGGTTGGGGATAGAGCTCTGTGATGGTTAGTCTGGATTGTCAACTTGACTGGATCATGAAACACCTAAGATGATCTGACTTTGGGTGTGCTGATGAGATGACTGGTTTATGTAATGGCAGATCGAAGGGGAATTCCTGTCCTGAATGTAGGCAGCATGGTTCTGATAGGCACAGGACCTGGATAAAAGAAGGAGAAAGCCCTGTGAAAGCATGTGTGGTTCTTCCTGAAGAAAGCATGTCTGCTCTCGTCTGAGATATCAGTCATCAGCTCTTCGAACTGGATCTTCACCATCTTTACTCTGGAGAGTTTTCTGGCTTTTCCATCTTGGACTGGGACTGAATTCATGGGCACTCTGATTCTGAGACTCCAGCTCTTAGACCACTTAACCAGCTGCTGGTTCCTCCGGCTCTCCTCATGTAGTTGGAAACTTGGGACTACACTGCTTTGGACTGTAGGCTGATATAATAAATCCCCTTTTTCCATATATGTGTTCTGTGAGTTCTGTTATGCTAATGAACCCTGAACAACACCAATTTGGGGACAGAATGTTATGGTTAGATATAGAATGGCCCCTTGAAGAGCTCATAAATTGGTGTTTGGAGCTGATATAATTGAGTCATGAAGGTTGTAATCCCAGAATTGGATAAATCCATTATGATGGATTTACCTGGGTGGTACCTAGTAGACCAGTTGGGTGTGGCTGGAGGTGGGTCCCTGGGGGTGTCACTTGGGGATTATATAGAGTTCCCCTCCCTCTTCTCCCTCTCTAGCTCCCAGGCTCCTGATGTAAAGAGCACAGCCCATGTACTCTCCCTCGGCCTCCTGCTGCCATGCCCTGAGATCCGTGGTCCCCAGCCTTACACAGACTGAGCCACAAACAGTAAGAAAATAAATCTTCTTCGTTCCTCTAAGTTATGTGGTCTGATATTTAGATTATGACTGCAAGAATTCTGATGGATACAAACTCAGAAGTAGAATGTCCCTGAGTTCAATCCCTAGCACCAAAAAGAATATATATATATATATATATATATATATATACATACATACATATATATACACACACATATACACACACATGCACATACACACGCATACACATGCACTCACACACACACACACACACACACACACACATATATATATACATGAAAATCTTCCTCTATCATGACCCTCAGGATGTCGGATCACAGAGCAGAATGTTGTTTAAGGAGCGCCTCACAGCCGGCAGCCTCACCATCCTGCTGCTCTAATGGAGCTGAAGGTAGATGGAGTCCACAGAAGACATGAAAGGAATGACGTGTGTATCTGGGGACAGAGACCATTGCTATAAATGATAGGAGCAGCTGCTTCTCTAATTTGTCCGGATGTCATCGTTCACATTTCCACAGCACTTTTACCATCTTCAAAGCCCTCTACACGGCTTTCATGTTCCCTCCCTGCCCCCAGCGTGCTGGCAGGCCAGGTCAGGACACCAGGGAACAGGGATCAGGAGGCTGGCTGATGTAACTGGCAGCTCTTGGTTGAGAAGCCAGGACTCCTGGTTACTAATTTGGAACCCTTCTTACCAGACATATCCAATTATGTTCTCGATTACACAATCTGAAACTGGATGTGTGTTAAGGAAACTTCACTTTCTTCTCTGGCAAGCATAATAAAAAAAATCCAATTGATTGGTCTGACCCATACATACGGATGGGCTATGCAATTAATTTGCTTTAGAATAGATTTGATTCCAGAATAGATAAACTAGCAAAAGTTTGCAAACTTATTTGGCTCACTGCTCCCTTTCTAGAAAAAAGAAAAATACTCAGCAACCCCCTGGAAATCTACCTTCTTTACTTGAATAAACAGAATGATGTAGTGACAAATTTGTACTTTTGTGTATTTATATTTCCTTGAAGCACCCCTTTGGGGGCAGTATTGCCCACTTTGGGGACTTATGAGGATTAAAGGGGGGTGGGGAAAGCATTCATGGAAATAAAACTGTTAATTTTGATTCAGAGTCTAGAGATATCACCTATATGTGGCTAATTCCACAGTATAAACTTTTCTTGTGTGTGTGGTACTGGGGATTGAACCCAGAGGCATTTTACCTCCTAGCTACAACCCCTTTTTTATTTTTTATTTTATTTTTTTAAAAACTGGGTCTCACTAGGCTGCTGAGAGTCTCACTATATTGCTAAGGCTGTCCTTGAACCTGGGATCCTCCTGTCTCAACCTCCCAAGTACTGGGATTACAGTCATGTGCCACCACACCCAATTCACAGTATACACTTCTTAATTACCTATTGGAATAATAATCATAATAATAATACTTAAGCTGTTGAATCCGGAGTTGAAACCTTTTTTGTTCCTCACCTTCTCCAGCCAATGCCAGGATAGATCTTGATCTGGTCTGTTTCCCATCCGAGTTTTTATTTGAACAGGACTGGGAACAGGATGACCATACGGTCCACTCGCTGACGACACAATCCATTCTGCAGGGAATTTCACAAGCCATCCGTTCAGGGGGAGGAGGTACTGGGCAGAGACTCCCTGGTACATCTTCTCCTGTAATCAACCAGATCAAGACAGATGCTGATCAATGCAGTCCAATGCCAGGCCAGCCCAGCCCAAGCAACAGGTAGGTTCATTGCTTCCTCTATTACTTTAGCTCACAACACTTTGCTTGGCATCTAAACCAATAACACGCAAAAAAAAATTATGGTTTCTTCAGTCATTCATAATGTTTTTTTCACGAAATACTGCTGGGAGATAATATGGCATTTAGAAAGGTAGATACCTTGACAAAATTTGCATTTGTCACCCTTCATAGGAACAAAGATGGCTTCTTCTAGAAGAAAAATATATCCATGGATGGCTGAAGATAAGCCATGATGAATGTGTTATTGACAACCAAATGTAAAAAGTATATGTTTTTTCTTCAAAACGGAGGTCAGAGTTTCCTGAAAACCACAATTTTGCTGAGTGTTAAATGGACCCTATCAAGAATTTCATCATTATAATTTTCTTTTGGGTGCTTTTACTTCTAAAAACATAATCTTAAGATCATCACTTGATTATTTCATCTTCTTTGCGGGCAGTTGTAAATAATCTGAAACTAAAATGGAATAGGCCCATCACTAAAATTATATCATGTGCTGGCCCAAAAGTCAAACCTAGTCTGAAGTTCTCCGGAATACATTTACTAGTCCCCTGCTGAAGAATCTAATGAATTGCTAAACCCCAAAATAACTGTACTAAAATATATGGCACCAAGACACACCAAATATCAAGGATTATCAATTTTGACTCAGTGTCTTTTCATAAATACTACTTGATGATCCTTTGGTATCATATGACAGTGCAAAATTTTTCAGAAACATTAAAATAATGAGGGACAGTATTTGACAATGAACAGACGTTAAGGCGAACAGGATAATTTCTAAGTTACTTTTCCAAATCTCAGATTATAATGATTTCTTAAAAACTGTCTTTCAGGTTATTTACTCACTATGATTACAAATCTTTAGAGATAATAATTCGACCTTATTATTCCCCCATTCACAGTCTCCTCATAAAAACAAAGGACACGAGAACAGCCACACCATTTATTATTTGAAATAACCACATAAAACGTGGAATGGCAACTATAGGACAGAAGCAGTTTTGTATGAGTGACTTTACAGCTTTGAAATTCACTTGTCATCAACAATTGTCTGATGCTAAAAGTTACTGCAAAGGGAACCAGCATTTATTGAGCACCTCCTTGGGGCCAGGCTCTGTGTTTTGCATATGCAACTTAGGCTTAGGATGTGTCATTGAGTCCTAGTGAGGCAGGAGGAATCCACCCCATCTCAATGAGTCAGGGGCTCAGAAGGGAAACCTGGCTGCTGGCTACAAAGCCCTGAGTTGTGAGTCACATCCATACCCTCTGACTCCAAGTGTTTACAGTTTTCCCATTAGCCGAGTTGTGTCTAATTCCAAGGAGACTGATATTCTTTTTCTGAGGAAGTAAATAAAACAAGCTGACAGTCAGGAGACGGCCTGAAGGAGAAGATAGTGCACAACTAATATCTGCATTCATATTTGTAAATGAGGCCAGGCTCATTGCCCTTGAGGTACAAATAAAACTTTTCAAGCATATTATGAGAGTTAATAGAGATTCTAGCAGATAAGCAAGCTGGAAGACCAGTTCCAATCATACCTTTTCATACTCAATCTAATTTCAGGCTGAGTCCATACTGTGCGTCCCCCACCTCACCCCCCAGCAACACAGCTGAGGACCAGTGTCTTCCAAGTACAGAAACAGCAGGCTAAACGAATGCCCAACCTGCCTCTAATCAAAACTTAATTCCCACACTTGTGAATACCATTAGCATAATTTTTACACAAAACACTAAAGCAATGTCTTGCAAAGAACATTTCTAGGAATAAGAGATATTTATAGGAGTCTTATATAAAAAAGTATGAGTGGAGTTGAAAAGTGCTTGGTTAAAATAGTAAAATTGTTCTCAAAACTAAAACCTATTTAGAGTATTGAAAATGGAAGTATGCACTGGAAATTTCCTAGGGAAATGGGATATAGTGCTTTTCTACCTCATTTCATTAATAGCCCTCCATTTTTAGGATCATCTCTCTCCTAAAATTACATTTTTATGAATAAACTTTAAGACAACTCTGTCTTTAAGAATTATAAAATCATCAGCTATTATTTGATGAGAATATACATGTCCAAGACATATGACGGATAAAAACAGATGAGATTACTATTATTTGCCTCTCCAGAGCTCATGATAATGGTAACAGTGAGCTATAAACACATAAAAATAAAACCAAGTCCAAAAGTAAATGGCAAGTTGCAAATGCATGATTCACATAAAAACAGTATAATGATTCATGGAAAAGAAGGATCAGTTCAGGAATGACCTGTCCCCTTTAACAGAGGACAGAGGAAAGACTGAGATTATTGGCAATGAGGAGGGTACTTCAGGCAAGAAAAGTATCAACAAAGGTACAGTAGTAGGAAAATAAAAGTATTGGGAAAACGGTTAATACTGATGGTACATGAGGAGAAGAGAAAGCCCATACTGACAGAGTAGACACTGAGCTCTGAATGGCCTAGATGAGCACATGTTTATATAATCTGCCTTCCTTAAATTCCCTTAAGCTCTGGTTTCCATGGCCCAGGCTAACTTCCACCTTGATCGTCACACATGCAGGGCCCTTAGCACTGACACTTCATAGGCTCCAGTACTTTTTAAAGCCTAAGCTTTCTTACAACCTAATGTCTATTACCTCTGAGCAGTTCAATGTGGATGCTCCCACCAACATTTTGATAGTTTGTCCCTGCAGGCTAATTCAGGAATGTGATCAAACAGATCAGACTTTCTTTTTCATACGCTTTTATTGGTGCACTGTAATTATAGATGACAGTGAGATTCAAAGTGATACAGTCACACATGCACACACTACCTGGTGTGTTTCCTTCTGCATCTCGCCCCACTGCTGCCCCCTCCAACCTCCCTGTTAACGTTAGTCAGATGAGTAGGGATACTTTTATATATGAACATAGTACTATTTGAACTGTTTCCTTCCTCAAACCTTGTTTTTTTTCTCCCTCCCCCAGACCCTTTCTACTATTCTACTGCTCTCTCTCTCATTTTTCTGAAGTCCCTTCTGTTTCCTATTTTCTATCTAGTTTCCACATATGAGAGAAAACATAAGACCCTTGACTTTCTGAGGCTAGTTGATCTCACTTAGCATAATATGCTCTAGTTCTACCCATTTTCCTCAAAATGGCCTAATTTCATTCTTCTTCATGGCTGAGTGAAATTCCACTGTGTGCATATACCAGTTTTCTTTATCCATTCATCCATTCATCAGATTTTCTTTGAAGAAGCCAAACTAATAGTCATAAGCAGATGATGTGGCTCTCTGCAGTTGTGCCACCTATTGTATAAGAAATCTTGTAAATGAAAAGCTGCACAATGAATTCTGGTTGCAATGTGGCCTGGCCAGACGTACAGACATACAGTGTGAAAAGGTGACTCCCAGCAACTAACACTGACCCTCTTGAGCATATCCCTTAAATTCTTTGAACCTAGTTATTCCATTGATATAATGAAATCATAACATTCACCTTTCGGGGATAGTCTAAACATTAGGAATCACTATGCTACATACATGTCAAGGCATCTAATACATGGCAGACTCCCAATACAAAGACACCTTTAAAAAGGTTGTTTGCAAAGACATCTACCACAAAAAAAAAGGGTCTTGGTCTGGAAAATCTAGGTATTTATTTCATAACCATGAAAAGCACTAGGTTTGCCATTCATATTGGGTACAAATAACTACCAACCACTTTGCAGACAGGGGCACACAAAATATAAAGCATATTTGTAATTATTCAGATCATTTCATGATATGGTTGGCTAATGGAAACCATTTAAGAACCAAAATAAAGCACCTAAGCCTGAGAAATCTCATTTGCTCATTTATGTTGGTGTAATTAGGCTCCCATCATATACGGAGAACCCATCACAAAAGAGGAGCATTTACGCTTTCCTGTTTCATGTTCTTGGATGGGTCAATGAGACCAGTGGAAATTTCAGACAAGCATGGAGAATAAAGCAGTGTGTGGGACAGAAGCTTGGGCACTAAAACCGATTATTCACACGTTCTGATAGTCTAATGTCATAATAAAACAGAATATGTTTAGGAGGGAAATTGAAGTCATCTTTCAAGAAGACTCTATAAAATTACTTCCAAGCCCTCACCAGACTCTCTGGATCAATAATGACAAACTGTGTTTTCTCCTCATCGAATAGACTCATTTAAACCAGTAGTGATGGTGGGGATATGTGATCTGATACTGCCTCCACCTCATCACTGGGAATTTTAAAAAATGAGTCAGGCATGGTGAAGCACGCTTGTAACCCCAGTACTTGGGAGGCTGAGACAGGAGGATCTCAGGTTCGAGGATAGCCTCAACAAGTAGATTCATCTGTGTGCATATGAATCTCACTAGATTCATCAATCTAGTGAGACCATTTCAAAATAAAGATTTTAAAAAATATATGGCTAGGGGTGTAGCTTGGAGGTAGAAGACCACTGGGTTCAATTCCCAGTACCAACACCATCACCACAACAACAAAAAAGTAATATGGGGAAAGTACCATAGCCATTTTTAAGAAAAAAAAAATTAGTGGCCTTTAGAACATTCACACTGGTGTACAGCCACCACCTCTATTTAGTTACAAAATCTTTTCATCTCTCCAAAGTATCCATTGTATCCATTAAGCAGTTTCTCCCTCTAACCTCTTCCCTTCAGCCCTGGAAACGACTAATTTACATTCTGTCTTTATGGATTGACCTACTCAGAGTATTTCATATACATTCTCTCATACAGTCTGTGACCTTCACTGTGTGGCTTCTTCAATACCTCGGAGGCCCATCTGCATTGTGGCATGTCTCAGTACTCCATTGCATCTTATGACTGAACAACATTCCATTGGACATATACACTAGGATTTGTTTATACATTCATCTGTTGATGGACATTTGGGCTATTTCCATACTTTGGCTCCCAAGAATAGTGCTTCCATCACCACGCATATATATATATATATATACTTGCTTGGATACCTGTCTTCAGTTATTTTAGGTTCATATACCTATGAGTGGAATTCTGGGATCATATTCATCACACAGTGTTTCTTGTTTGTGATTCTGGGGACTGTGCACAGAAAACCAGATGGCGAGGACCTGGCCACAGTGTCTGCTACTATTCTAATCCTTCCTATTCCCAGCCATAATAGAAAATACTCGGACAAGAGAAAGGTTCTTGAACATATATAAATATACTCAAGATTCTTTAAGAATTTTTTTTCTGGTTCAAATGTATACACCACTTAAAGATAAAATATAAATAGTTCAAGGCAAATTCTCTGTGGTCACTGTTCAAGCAACTATTTTAAATTCAACACTAACATAGTTATCAGAGGTTGGGTTTCTACATTAAACTAATATTTAAACCACATATATGCTATGACTACCAAGATGTGTCATTTTATTTTGTGACCACTAAGGAGCTACAGATTATGAGCTACCACCAGTTTTTTTAAATGACAATGAAAAAACAACATAGTCTAAAATTCTTAGTTTCTGACCATAGACTACAAATGCCCAAAATGATAAAAGAAAAAAATTAAAATATGGACAAAACAGATAAAACCAGACATCTATAAATCTATAGTATGGTGTGAAATGTAGGCCATCATTTTGTTATTATACAAACTTCAAACGACATTACTCTTCCAAAACTAATACACACTGGGTACTTTATTGATATTTCCTTTTATATACTATTAAACTATCTATGGAAATAATGAAACAGTTACCGAAAATGCTCTATATGTCATAAGATTTTATGTTCTATTTAAATTTCAGAAAAGAATGCCAATAAATGTTGATTAAATGCTTGCCGATAGCTGAGTAAGATACCAACAGACAGTACAGAGCAAATTTAGTAGAATTCATATGCATTTAATTCCACTTTTTAGAATCTAAATTTACCTCCTCAAAAGTAAGTGGCCTCTGGCTAATTCTGGACTGAGATCCTTGTCTTCTAAGGAAGTGTTTATATTTCAATCTAATAAAATATGCAACAAAAGCTGAGGGCAAAACAGAAGCTATTTGTGACATCCTAAGATTGCCAGCCATGCGATTAAAGTTTCTGCTTGCTAATTTCAGAATTTAAAGCTTATTTGTCTACATAGTTTATATATACATAGGAAGACAAATAAAGAAACTTGATGTTGAGTATTATGACATTAATAATAAAAACTACGTTAATGACTATATTAAGATATAATAGCCTGCAATATTTAGGAAAGCTTAGAGTGAGTTAGACTTGAGCTAATCACATTACATGTAGTGTTTTATTGAATATCATTATTAATATCATTACTTTGGCACTTGTAACACCTGAGGCACAGAGAGGCTAAAAAACTTGATCAAAGTTGTTGTTGTTGTTTGTACTTATCAGTCTAGTAAGTATGTGAGCTGGGCCTGAAAACATATGTGTAAGATCTAGATTCTTATCCATTATGTTGCACTGCCCCCAGTTTATATCTTACACATGTCTTTTACTTTACATTCTTTTACATTCATAGTCAGGTCACCAGTTGAATTAGCCTTGGAGGGAGTAAGCCCAAAAGAGTGGGTACCTTGATTACCTGGGAAAAGTATCATGGGTTGGAACAGAATAGGTCACTGCTTTCCAAAAACAGAAAAGATAAGGAGTTAAAAAAAAAAGAGTGTAAAATGGAGAGATAAAAGGGTGAGAGAGAAATCAGTGCCAAAAAGGAAAATATTACAGTAGGGACATTCAGCAGAAACAGTAAAATGTATGATGAGTAAATGACACAAACACGTGCAACAAGTATAATAATGATGCAAGGATGTTCACAAAGAGAAAAACGATGAAACTCTAGTAGTTGATAAAATAAAAAAGTAAGAGAAAAAGCATCAGAGAAAGGCTAAAATGAACCTGGGAGGAAAACTCAAGATAAATGCCAAAACAGATCATATTTTAGGGAAGAAATAATAACAGCTGAAAAAAAGGAAACAATATTTCCAAGAAAAAGATGTTTACAAAGGCCAGGAGTTCGCTGCAACTGCATCTAGCTGTTCTTCTCAGAAGCCCTTCTAACTGGGCAGCTATCCCAGTTCCTCAGCATAATACCATAGAGATAGCATCTAACACTCTGATCATTTAGAATGTATGTAGCACAATCCTGTTAATATTTCACATCATCAACCCAGTTAACCTCAAAGCATTAGTAATGGTCAACACATACATGGTACTTAGTAAATGTCAGTGCCAAGTAAATTACATGTATTAATTCATTTAAACTTCATAGCATTCTTATGATGTGGAAACTGCGACTGTGCTCACTCAATAGAGGAAGGCCCTGAGTTCTGGATAAGTTAAAAAACTTACGTGAGCCGGGCGTGGTGGCGCACGCTTGTAATCCCAGTACTTTGGGAGGCAGAGACCGGAGGATCCGGGTTTGCGGCCAACCTCAGTGCACATGCGTGCGCGATCTCTCTCTCTTCCCCCCCCCCCACCTAGTGAGGCCCTCTGCAACTTCGTGAGACCCAGTTTCAAAAATAAAGCATTAAAAAAATAGGGCCGGGGGTGTAGCGCGGAGGTAGAATGCCCCTGCGTTCAATCCCCGGTACCGCAAAAAGAAAAAAAAAAAAACTTACATGAGGACAAACACAAGTACAATGGTGGAGCTTGGATTTGGATGTGGGAAACCCAGCTCTAGATCTGATTTCTTAATCATGATGCTTTAGTGAGACCCATGTCCTCTATATTATCTCTCAGGACAATTGATGTACCTCACTATCTAAGGGTGAATCTGGTAGAAAATCAGTCAACTGTCAGCATTATCACATTGTGTTAGCTTTTCATTGCTGTGGCCAAATACCCCAAAAATTTAAAAGGGAGAAAGATTTATTTTGGCTCAGGGCTCAGAGGATTCAGTCCACTGTCAGCTGGCTCCATTGCTTTGGGCCTAAGGAGAGGCAGAACATCATGGCGAAGGGTGTGGCAGAAGAAAGCTGCTCAGCTCATGGCAGCCAGGAAGGAGAGAGAGAGAGAGGAGGGACCGGGAACAAGATACAGTTCCCAAAGGCACATCTCCAAGGACTCACTACCTTCTACTAGGTCCTGCCTCCCAGTTTCCACCATCTCCCAATCATTCATTCACATCAGTGGATTAATGCAATGATGAGGCTGAAGCCCTTATGATCCAACCACTTCCTCCCACGCCCTTCTGAACACCACTGCCCTGGACACCAAGACCTCAACACACGTGCCCTTGGGGGACAGTTTAGATCCAAGCCCTAACACATACGCAGGCCACGGATACCGAAGGTGAAAGAAAATGCCAAAGTGCAAACCAGAATCCAGGACTGAGGGCAAAGTGCACTTGCTGAAAAAGAATCATGGGAAATGTAACAAAATGTCTTAGGGCTGAGAAGTCACAATTCTTTGGACACAGTCACACATTTCAGGTGGAAGAACGTCTGGTGTGTGTGTGTGTGTGTGTGTGTGTGTGTGTTTAAAATTACTCACTGTAACTTAAGTGTTGGTGAAAACAACAACTTTTTTCTCTCAAAATGACATGAACTTGGTCATAAGCCCCAATGGGGGCAGATGAGACAGAAGTAAGAAGGAATCCATTTAAAGTAACTCAGCACCACAGGATGAAACTAAATCTTCTCAGATTTTTATTCGGTCTCATTTTTAAAAATGCTTCTCCCCTCTTTCCTTTGTTCTTTTCCTTCCAAGTCTCAGTGTATGAATGCTTCATACTCCATGGGGAATCTTGCTAGTTCTCTAACTGAGCCATTTCCATCAAACCGATCTTTGAAGGCACACTGGCATTCACTGCTAATTTCTGGGGTCAGTTTTTGATTTTCTGGTCCACATACCTCACACCCACCTACACCTGATTCCAGTCAAGTTCCAGTTTCCCAGGAAGTCAGCATTTCTACCTCTTGCAGGGGCACACAGGGATTTGGGGATCACTCTCATGTCATCTGTGGGTCTGGAGAAGGGAGCAGGAGCTTACTCCAGCCCACCACACCTAAATACAGTACATTACTGTCTATGCTCTTGCCCCCCTGCTTCACCTACCTGAAATCTAGACACACACACACACACACAAACACACACACACACACACACACACACACACACCACATTTCCTCAGCACATTATCCTGTCTATAGAATTAAAGGGAGGCCAAGGACCCTTGAGGTCTATTTTCTTCTCCACTTCTTCTGACCCAGGAAACTGGGCAATGTGGTATCCTGGTTTATGCTAACACTCTACATTCTGGGACCTGTGGCCTTCCCACTTAATATTTAAAGGGAGCTACTAGGAATTTACTGAATGCCTTTTTATCACATGCCTGGTTCCTATATGTTGAAAGCTTGTTTTTCAGGATTATTGCCACTGAAATTAGACTCAAGATTATATTTTATGGCATGGACTTTGTGCCTGTTTGTATTCAAAGTGTAATAATCTTAGGTTTTCTAGACACAGTGCATGTCTCAAAAATCAATAGAGGATCAGGGTCTTGTCCAAAGAGGCACAGAAGAGAAAAGCACACTGATATAGCTCAAAGTATGATCTGACAGCACCTGCTTAATGTTGAAACCTAGATTCCCATAGAGTTTTACAGAGAAACTGCATAACTGTAAAAAGATAAATCTGTAATTATAATAGTAATTAGATAAGTAAGTGCTCTTTGTAATGTAGTAAGTGCTTCTTTAAAAGGGAAATCTAGGAATAAATAAACAGTGTAATATAATATACAAAGCATTTAATAAGGAGTTGGGACATCTATATTTGAGCTGCCTTTGGCACCTACCAAGACTACCTCGAAAATGTTAAGCCTCTTTAGGATTCATATGTGTGCAATAAGTCGGAGGAGGGACAGTTTCATAATTTTTTATTATATTACTGGATCTGGTGGTGGATCAAAGAAGTTAATATTAAATAACACAAAATGGTAAAGCAACATTTATATATAATGTAGTTTTTTACTCTTGGTGGAAATGGGAATAAAGTATATTGGAAATGGAAAGATGATTTGAGCCAAAGATACTCCATTCCTGTTTTATGTTAGAAAAGTACCAGAGGAATTCAAATTATTATATAAATTGAAAAATATTAATCATTTCATCTTTCTATCTAGCTAGCTAGCTATACAGAAAAGCATTTGGACCAATGTGAGTATGAAGTGGACTTCAGAGAATCCTTCAAAGTGTCTAAAAGTTTCTTAAATATTGGAAAAATCAATACTTTCAAATGAGACTGGATAAGTTAGCAGAGTAAACTGGCAACACATCAGTAAGGAATAATCATTTTTCTCTGTAATTAACCTTCAGAAACATAATTTAAGTGCCTGTACCTGGGAAATGTATCATAATCTATTTAACTACCTCAATATAATTGCACAATTAAGAGGTTTTCAATTCTCCCACAATAAATAACAATGCCAAGAGCATTCCTGGCCATACTGTTGATTACTCTCCCAAGAATAAATTTCTGAAAATGGAAAAACAAAGTCGAGGGATATGAACTTCATGAAAACTCATGTATGAAACAAGTTGTCGATTAGCTTCTCCTCCCATTATTTATCATCACGTATAGCTTTTTAATTTATATGCAGTGAAATTCGCTTTTGTGTTGTAAAGTCCCGTGGGTTTTGGCAAATATACAATTTTGCATACACCACCACAATCACAATATATAGCAATTCTGTTTCCACAAAAAGTTTCCCTAGTGTCCATTTGGAGTGAACTCTTCTCCCCAGTCCTAAACCTTGGCAACCATTGATCTGTTTTCTATCCCTATAGTTTTGTTCCCCCGCACACACCAGAATGTCGTGTGAATAGAATTATAGGTCCTACTTCTTGCACTTAGCAAAGTGCACATCCAGATTGCTGTGCCTATCAATAATTCATTCTTTGCTGAGCAGCATTGCACATTTTGTTTATCCGTTTCTCTGCTGAAGGACATCTGGGTTGCTTCCAGGTTTGGGTGATTATGAATAAATCTGCTAAACAGGTTTTTCTGTGAATATACGTTTTCATTTCTCCTGGGTAAATAATTAAGGGTGGAATTTCTGCTCATATATTAAGTGTAGATTTTGTAAGAAACTGCCAAACTATTTTCCAAAGTAGCTATTCCATTTTTACCTTCCCACGAGCACATGTAGGAAAGTTCCAGCTGTTCTGCACTAAGCAGCACTTGATATGAGGAGGGTTTTTTGTTTGTTTTGTTTTTGGTGTTTAGTTTTAATTATTCTTACAGGTGTATAGTGATATGGTGCTGTAATTTCAATTTGTGTTTTCCTAATGACTAATGATGTCAAGCATCTTTCCCTGCATTTATTTGCCATCTGAATATCTTCTTTGGTGAAGGGTCTTTTCGAATCTGACTTACTTTTAATTGGGAAGCCTGTTTTCTTATTGTTGAGTTTTGAAAGTTCTCTATATATTCTAGATAGAAATTCTTTGACAAATACGTGATTTGCAAGTAAATTATCACAGTCTGGGTATATCTTTTTATTTTCATACCAATGTCTTCTTCAAAAGCTTTAATTTCGCTAAAGTCCAATTTATCATTTTTTTTTTCCTTTTTTGGATTATGCTTTGGTGCTATGTGGGAGTGCTTTTTTTTTTTTTTTGCAGTACTGGGGATGGAACCCAGGGGAATTTTACCTCTGAGCCACACCCCCAGCCCTAGTTTTTATTCTTTATTTTGAAACACGGTCTCGCTAAGTTACGGAGGGCCTCACTAAGTAGCTGAGGCTGGCTGCAAACCTGGATCCTCCAGTCTCAGCCTCCCAAGTACTGGGATTATAAGCGTGCACCACCACGCCCGGCTGTGGGAGTGCTTTTAAGAAGCACAAAATTTTAGGAAGAAATGGAAAGTACATATTTGTGTGTGTGTGTGTGTGTGTTGCTAGGAATTGAACCCAGGGGCATTCTAGCTCCAAGTTGCACCCTAGCCCTATTTTATTTTTTATTTTGGGAACAGGGTCCTGCTAAGTTGCTGAGGTTGGCCTTGAACCTGCGATCTTCCTCTCTCAGCCTCCCAAATACTGGGATTACAGACATGCACCATCACGCCCAGCAAAAATACATTTTCTTGATTAAAAAAAGAAGAAGAGCTGAAACTTACATATTAGTACTTAGAATTTCATAATTTTGGATGGAGTGAATTCTACAACCAGTGTGTCCTAGTATATAACACAAACACTAGTTTTTCATGTGTGGTGGTAAAGCACATTTCTTACGTGGAAGAATTACTGATGCAACAACTGGGAGTCCAGCATCGTAATATCCCAACAATGTGTGCATTCAATGAAACCGCTTTCTGGCTACAGCGATGTTCAAGAAGTTCCACAAAATATAATGCACAATCTATGAAGGTGGGGCTTGTCATTTATAAAATTACATCACACATCTGACACAGTGTCCGTCACACAGTAGGTCTCAATGGATGCTGACTGAAGGAATAATTGAGAAGCTGGAGGGAAGATGTTTAGTCTATTTATGATGCATCTTATGCTTTCATAGTACAGTATTCACCCCAAACCCCACATGCCAGCTTCTAACCCCAATGTTAATGGGAGGCAGAATAGCATAATGGACTCTGGGATCAGGCTGCTCTGGGCTAAAACCCTGCCTCTACCACCTATTTGCAAATAGTACTTAACTCCTTTGTCCCTCAGTATCCTCATCTGTACATCATGACTATGATGACTGGAGTACTTATTTCATATCAGCCTTATTCCCCTGGGTTATTGTAAGAATTCAATCAGCTGATAGTAGTAAAACCCTGAGACAGGAGCCTTCTATTACATAATAATACAACAGTTTTAAAAATATATGGTATTTTTATATGTGGTAGTAACATACTGAAAATTACAGACTATTTCATTCTAATAAATTTGTAAGCCCAGACTTCTGGGAAGCTTGACTTTGAATAAAGTACAAGGAAACAAAATAAGAGTGCTTTGTTCTTGAATTGGTAGGTACCTGCTGTTGCGCTAAGTCACATGCCTGCTAGTATGGTGTCTACAACACTGCCGTCTCTTGCCTTTAGATCTTGCACATTTTGGGATCCATAAAGAATATGTGCAGTTCACCAACAACTAAGAATTCTTGTACTGGGGAAGAAATCTGCAAAAGCGTAACATGCTAGAGTAGGCGAATTTCCTTGGCTGTATAATTCTGCGGGGAGAGCTGCTGTGTTTCATGCTTCCCTTTAAAAAGCATTCTTGATGTCTTTGCCAAGTCTGATCCCTTGGCTCTTAAACTATTCTTATTCAACTTTCCCAAATCTGGCAGGGGTCTAATGACAAGTTTTGTCCCATATTGAAAAAGTGAAACAACAAACCACACAACTACATTAACAGTTTGTAGTGGTAAAATAGGAAAGAATCATACTATATAATTTTCTCAAAATTTTGCAAACTAATTAAGATCCCCAAATAATTATTGCATACAATTTTTCCAATTTGTTGCACAAACTTACTTCAGATATGGGATACAATACCATAGATCAGAGAGCATAGAAACTAATGCTTAGAACATGTTTCATTATCCATGAGAATGTGAAATCCAAACAGAAAACAAGCAGCTTTTTAAAAGCTTAATTCACTCATTAGTGAAACAGAACAAATGTAAAAAATAAAATCACTAAATAAAAAAATAGGCAAATAATAATTAGAAAAATAGAATGGTAAAAGATTAAATACTGAAGGCACAATTCTAAAGTATTTATTCAAGACAAACTGTTGTAAATTTTCATACAAGTTTGTTGTAAATTTGAAATAAAAATTTTCAATTAGATGGATGGTATGAGGCCAAAGAATATATATATTTCTACTGTAATTTTTTGCACAATATACCTCAAGAGTACTGTTTTTAAAAGCTATTTTAAAAACCTGAGAAAAGCCCAGGCATGGTGGCATGCTCCTGTAATCCTAGCACTTGGGAAGATGAAACAGGAGGATCACAAGTTTGAGGTCAGTGCGTGGTAACTTAATGAGATCCTGTTTCTAAATAAAAACAGGGATGCTCAGAGGTAGATCCACCCTAGGTTAAATCCCTAGTGAAACACACATACACACCCCTAAAAAAGATTGTCTTAAGACTTACATTGATGTCTTTTTATGTTGAATGAATTTGAAAGTACAATCAACTCTATCTTACCCAAACTGATCTATTAGTCATTACAATAGCTCAATTTGCCACTGTCATTTTTCTATTAAATTTCAAATAATTGAGAAAAACATTAACACTAGCTTAAGTTTAAAATATGCATAAAATATATGATAAAATATTTCAAAATCAAAGAATAAATTTAAACAAATGATTAAAAAATCCAAACACCCCTTTATATGATTGCACAATTCTCTTGACCTCTTTACAACAGTAATGGTGACATTCCATTCAAGCTATATGCTCAAAGGAATAAAAGATGAGGAATACGGATGTTTGAAATATGGTTTACTTCTTCTTTTTCTTCTGCAGTGAGACCAAAAAGAAACAAACTCTTATTTCATGAAATACATATTATTTTATTGCATGTCTGCTTTACTTAAGAGGTCAAACCCTTAATTACATCATTAATAATTATGTTGACATTTGTTGCCTGCAAGGCATGGTATCTTTGGAAGCAATTTTAGGACATTAGACATTTCTGATCATTTATCTTATTCTAACTGGCCCATTGGTTAAGAGAATAATTTCCTAATCCTTCTAGGCAGTTAAACTAGCATTTATTAGGTTATTTGTACATAGACACTTAGTTTCTGAGACATAACAAATGGTAGAAAAAATCTACTCAATAAATTTAAGGTTATACGATATCTTATAGGTTTTTAACCCATTTTATCACTTGCTTGGGCTGAGAAAACAGCACATCTTATCTGAATCCTCAGTGCCTAGAAGAGTACGTTGCTCACAGAAACTGTTTAGTAAATGCTAATTGAAATGAACTGAGCTGAATTGTTGTTTGAGCATGAGTCACTCCCGACATGCATAGAGCAGTACAGACAAGAAATCTTAAAACGTCCATGAATGGATCAACATTAATACATCTGATCAAGGGCCTACTACTATAAATATTAGTAAAAACTTTAGTTTTGAAGGGGACGGATCTGTGTTTGAATGCTAGCTTGTCCTTACTACTTGTATATCTCTGGGAAAGTTATTCTATCTCTCCAAATATTGGGTTCCTCATCTAAACAGTGAATGATTGCTACCAACACATCCAGCACATCACTGGAGTTATGCGTTTAAATAAGGTAAGATTGAGCTGGGTATGGTGGCACATGCCTATAATCCCAGTACTTGGGAGGCTGTGACAGGAGGATCGCAGGTTCGCAGCCAGCCTCAGCAACTTAACAAGGATTAACGAGACAGAGGGAGAATCAATGAAGGAATCACTTCCATTGACATTATGTACATATGTGAGAATACCAATGTCAATCTCAATATCCTGTATGGGGAAGGGGGGAGTGGGGAGGGAGCAGCCCAGCAAGTGCTGTGTGCATGTATGTCAATATCACTATGAACTACAAAACGATGTGAGACTATAATGCACCAATAAAAGTATAAACAAGTAAAAAGGGCTAGGGGTGTAACTCAGAGGTAGAATGCCCTTGGGTTCAACCCCCAGCCCCACAAATAAATGAACAAAATAAATAAATAAGTAAATAAGGTGAGATTAAAGTAACAGGCTCATAGTAAGTGTTTTATATATGTTGGGGATGATAATGATGGTGATGATGATAACATATGCAAACTACCCTTCATTAATGCCTTTAGATTTTGCATAAATTCATTGTAAATACAATCACGTCTGGAGAAGACTACTCTAACACAAGAGGAGAGAAGGGGCGAGTGCAGAAAATGGGACATTCAAAAGGCATTTCTGTGAAGTGTTAAGAGGCACCGTCTGATTTGTCAGTGTGCTGGCTTTGGCAGCTAGATGGGCCTGTCCAGGATTCTAATTTTGCTTGGGGTAATATTCCATTAGCACACATCTCCTCCAGGGAGATGGCTGAGAAAGAATGCTGGATGGCAGGAGAGCCATGTCAAAAGGTAAATTTTGCAGAAGTGTCTCTCATTTATGTAATAAAAAATGACTGAAAATGCCAAGACGGAAGACAGTGGAATTTTCACAGAATTAGTTAAATCCCCATTACATATACTCCTTGGATGACACAGGAGTGAGTGCACCCTGAGGCAATTGAAGGCGATAACACCTCAGTGCGACGGGACCATTCGTAACAACAGGAACACTGGCATCGGCAGTCTGAGCTTTGCGCGCATCACTCTGCTCACAGACGTGGCCTGAGAGGACTTTCCTCTTCTAGTTTGTGGCTATCAGCCAAGCTTAGGGAATCATATTTTCCTTCCCTGTGAAATTTCACAAACTGTGAAAGCTTAATCACCAACCCGTTCCATACATCCAGCCGAAGCTGAGATAATCTTTGCTGAGCATGCCAAACCCGTCCTTGGACATCTGAGCACCCTGGGACACTTGTTTCTAACTCAGAAGTAATTGTGCAGTGTTTACCGCCAGGCTGTGAGAGAACTTCCTATAATTTTGTATATATGAAATTCCCGCAATGTGGAGAGGGAAATCTGTTCAATTTCCCTCATTCATTGCTTTACCTAAAATCTCAAGCCTGTCAAAAATAATTTTGGTGCACTCTTCCAAACTGATATGTAGAAATGAAAGAAGATGTGTGATGAATTTGCCTCGAAATACAAAAAGCCCCAGAGTTAGAGAAAGCAATATTGTTTCTTGGGCTTAAGAAATATTCTTGAATTCTCTTCACTATTCAGTTATTATAATGGGAAAGAATATCCTGACAACTGCTTTTGGCAGAGTTTCTTATACTTATATATATGAAGGAATAAGTATGTAAACAGAGAAAAATATTAAAACTTTCAGTGTTAATCTATATTTTAAAACCTAAGCATACCTCAGCAAACTTTCAAATATAGAATGCATGAAGTTCATAAAATATATATGAGTGTGATTGCATTACTGTTTCTAATTTATTTTTCCCCTCAACAAAATTCTACCTTTGAATCCTTATTTATTATGTCTTTTATTCAATTGAGTACCCAGGCAGAAAATACAATAAAGCTTTGCTAATTTCATAAAATATTGAAACACTGACACTGCAAATAGAATTTCACTATCTTTATGTACTTGTGGGTCTGTCTCATAGTTTAATCTAGAAACCTATTTAAGGAATGCATAATTTCCTAGGTGCTTCTTTGGATAAATTACTTTCAGTATCTTAGGGAAGAAATATTGAAAATTCAGACATACTACTTCCATTTGCTCAAAAGTCATCCAAAGAGTGAATTCTTGAGGATTAAGAGATCAAAGAAGACAACAAACATATTCGATGTCTTGACATAACACTTCCAAACTGTGTCCCCTACCCTCTTACGAGCTTCAGAAAAGAATACAAGGATTCTTCCGAGAAAATGAAGAATACTTCTAGATGGTCATCTTTATTAGATCATCATTTTAAAAATTACTACAATGTTCTAACTTCCTAATTAGCAGATTTCCTTCTGCTGCTGAAGGCATTAGAACTTTCCAGGCCAGAATATGCCTTTCTACCACCTTAATTAATGCTTTTAGGTTCAGGTAATTCTCTTAGTAATGTCTGCCAACCCTTTTAATGCCTTTAGATTTTATGGTAAGTTCATTTTAAAAACAATCAAGACTGTGAAAGACTATTCTAACATAGGAAAGAAGAGGAGACGAGTGCAGAAAATGATGGACATACCCAAAGGCATTTATGGAAAGCTTTAAGAGACACCGTCTGATCTAGCAGTGTGCTTGCCTTGGCAGTTGGACTTGCCTGTCCAGGATTCTAATTTTTCTTAATATTATATTAGGCAAACCCCTTATTTCAAGTGCTATATCCCCAACCCTTTGTATTTTGAGACACGATCTCACTAAGTTGTCCAAGGCTGGCCTTTAACTTGCAATCCTCCTCATCCTCCAGAGTAGCTGGGATTACAGATGTGTGCCACCATGCCTGGCCTTAAAGGTATGACTTTGAAGATTCACATATTTATTATACATCATACAAGAGATGCTTATGAGAGTCATCTTATTTCAGTAGCTCTGTTTCCATTTTCTCTATGGTACCTGATGTCAGCAACCTTATATTCTCAATATGGGGAAGAGGATAAACAGAAGGAAAATCCAGGTAAAGGTGCAAAAATAGGCATAGTGACAATAAATGCTTCTCATTCCTCAGAAATCAAAATAACATATAAGAGCACATATACTACCATTAACAAAAAATCTATAGGATAGTTATTAGCTAGAATCAGAGCTTTCAACTTATTACTTTCTTTTCTTCCTACTTATGACATACTGACATGCAAATTCGATTTATTTTTTTAATTGGTCCATTGTAATCATACAATTTGATGAAGTTCAGGGTGATAGAGGCATACATGCATATAATACTCATTGAGCCTTCCCCTAGTTCCCACCCTATTTCCTCCCCCTCCACTCCTTCCCATGCTCAGCACAGTGATTGCAAATTCTATTTCTGAACAAAAAACTATTATTATTAATTCCTTGAGTTTCTGTATTTTACTACCAAAAAAACATACTTTAGTTTCTGATGTTAGATCATTGTTAATATTTTTCTTTGTTTTCCTATTATGCTACCTGATCTTCTATACATTGTAGGAAGCAAATTATAGTTATACTAAAAACAGACATATCATTCTTTAAAAGGGATGTATAATATAAAGATGTATTCTTTTATGTGTATCTAATATATCTATATTGATATCAATGATAGTAACTACACACAATAAAAGGAATAATATATTCTTTGGAATGTGATGTGATATGTTGATATATCATTAATTAAGGCACTGTGCACTGGTGACAAGTCTGGACAAATGAAAGTGGTTGAGTTTAACTTTTTTCGTTAGTCTGGTGTGTTTTGTTTTTTACTTTTCAATTAAAAAGAAAACCTTGGGAGTACTTTCAGAAGTTAAAAATGCAACCTCATTTAGTTTAACAGAATAGTTTAATTCTAGAGTGCCCATTAACAAATGATAATGCCAATCATTAAGCTGGAAATGGACTCTAAATTCATGACTTCAGAGCATTAGAAGATTCAATAAGTAACACAATAAATAATTCTAAAAATCTCAATGACATAAAATATGGAATACATCACTACGAGTTTGATGGAGTGGTGATCCAGTGGGATTGTCCAGGACCTGGCTCTGTGACCCACCTGTCCTGTTGCCACTCAGTGGCTGTGATCTTTTTTGGTTTAAATGAAGATGGGAATGATTCCAGGTCCTAAGGCTGCCTAAGATTTCAAGGACCAAGATCAAGAATTCAAAAAGTATTCATTTGTATTTGTTTTGGGAATGAAATCATCTTGGAGAATACTAGAGATAGGAGTCAACACTTTGCCTTGCTACTTACATTTTTTTACTCTTAGTAAATAATCAAAGTATAATATGTAAAAAATATTTGTTTATATACTTGAATTATATGTACCATAGCATATTATTAAATATAGTATTCATTTTATATTATATAATCTTATTTTAATTTAATATTTAAACATGACAATATTATATTATTATACATAACCTATATATTAATAGATTAACCTAAGGAAATTATTTGGATTTAGAATGTCCTGCTAGCTCTCACAGAAATAAGGTAGGCATGTTGGAAGCCGGGCTTGGTTGCTCAGGAGGGGTCCCTGGTGGTGGGGCCTTGGGGATTAGATATGGTTCTCTCCTCCCCTTGCTTCTCTCTTGCCTCCAGCCTCCATGAGATGAGGAGCAGATCCCTTGTGCTTTCTCTCTCTCTCTCTCTCTCCACTTTCCACCACTATGCCTTGACCTTCAGATCCCAGCCTCACATGAACTGAACCCCCCAAGATCTCCAAAAAACTGTGAGCAAATAAATCTTACTTTCTCTAAGTTGCATGGCCAGGTCTTGAATTATAGCAGTGAGAATGTTGACTGAGACACTTAATATATATTATGACACATAATATACACTATAATATGGTACAGTATACTCTAGAGTATATAATATCATACACATCATATAGTACATATAATAGTGTGTATTATACATCCACATTATATAGTGCGTATAGTAGTATATATATTTTATAGAATTATCTGCCAAGAGTAAAATATGTAAGTCGAGAGGGAGAGTTGGTGATATTTAAACACAAGGTGTATTGAAGATCTGTCAAAAATCTAGCTGATATCTATGTACCACTGAAATACAAATTTTAAAAATAGAGAAAACGATGAGGCCCAGGAACACATGCTTGTATGCTCACAATATAATCATATTTCTCAGTGCATTTCAAATTAGTTCTCAGCCTCCTTCCATTTCAGGCTTTCAAAAATACTATATAGCTAATAAAGTTTAACTGGAACTTTATTTTTTGACATACAGAAATTAGTTCATGGAATATAGAACAATTTCTGCTTAGGCAGATACCATAAGTCTGTGGCTGAGATGAACTACAATCTTGTCCTTGAACCTTTATTCAAGTAGCTGCTATCAGGAATGGGATCCTGGTTTTTATTTTGATCCCTAGACCATAATTTTATATTTTCTGTTATTCCCCAGCCCTACTCTGTAAAACACCTTGGTTTTGTCCCTGGAGCCATCCTTAAGACTCTGAGCATCTTTTTCCATATTAAAAATACTCGGTACTCATCTTAAAAATGCGTTTCCTTCATGACTGACTATGGATTGCCTTAAGCAATGAAATTTCTGAACTAAGTCACAGGACAAAAATGATGTTCTTTGTGTAGTAAAGAGAATGCTAGCTTAGAGATGAGGCGTACCTTCCAGCATTCAGCATTACCCTATCAGTTCTCAATGTGTTCCACCTTGAAAGCCCCTGGGTCCCAATTCAGACCATGTTTTAATTTGCTTAAAAATTATTCTATACACTATTTCTCTTGCACACATTTTCAATTACCCAGTTTGATGAAAATTTTGACAAATAAAACTAGACTTTGAATAATTTCTAAGCATTCTCAATTCTTGCCAATATTGGGAAAGTGTTTTCTTTGAAGGCTTTTCATAATTTTGATAGGAGAGCTGATTCTGTACCATTGAAGTGGGCCCTGACATGCCTGTAGAGATACCAATTTTGAGAATAAAATTAACAAAAAGTTTATGCATCACGAAATGAATTCAGGAAAATCCCTATAAAACTATGCTGTCTGCCCCAAACAAATAAAAAGCAAAGATTGACCACACTCAAAGGTAGTGAATGAAAAAGTAACACAATTTTACATTAAATGAACCATTTTAAGAATATTTAATTAGTCAGGCCTGGTGACACATACTCATAATCCCAGTACTCAGGAGGCTGACAGGCTCACAAGTTTGAGGCCAGCCTCAGCAACTTAGTGAGACCCTGTTTCAAAATAAAAAAAAAATAGGGCTAGGCGTATAGCTCAGAGGTAGAATGTCCCTAGGTTCAACCCCTAATACCAGACACACACAAAAAAGAATAATAAAAAGCAAATATTTAATAAAATTGTTGTCTCTGCAAGAACATGTTAGAGGACATCTACAAATACTGGCATGGTTATGTGTGTGGCTGTTTTGATTAATTTAGGATTCCTCCTTTCTATATCTAGCTACAAGACAGCAAAGTGTGTTCCTTTCTCTCAACATAATATGTATCTTCACTCTGAATACTGAAACTGGTGCAGGGTATGTACTCAAAAAATATCTGTTGAATGAATGAATGAATGAATGAATGAATGCCTAAGAAAACTGGTTCTCATTATTAGGTTTTCTTTTCATAATTTAATAATAGGCATTGCTTATTAAGTTCCATGAAAGGCACTTTGGAATACACTCATAATTTCGATGACAAAAATAATGAAAATTAAATTTGTGGAACACTTAACTGTTTACCAAGCAATTTCACACACTGTGCATACAAGCCTCCTCACCACAGGGATTAGAAGAAGCATTAGCAGTCTTATTTTGACAAAGAAAGTGAGATGAGAGAAGTTTAATTGGGCTTCTCTCATGAGCTAGCCATTAAACACAGGTCTTCCTTACTAAGATCATTTGTAATTTTGTAATTTCCACACTAAATACTAAATGTGTAGCCAAAGAATTTAATTACCTTATATTAAAATGAATTGATTGAAAAGGAAATTATATAATTTTTAAATACTCCCTAATAATTTAGTGGTTTTTTTTATAAAAATACTAGCTATATTGAGAAAATTTTAAGTTTGAGACATTGAGAGAACACAATAATGACTGTGTGTGTGTGTGTGTGTGTGTGTGTGTGTGTGTGTGTGTGTAGGAGAGGCATATTCTGGTGAATTAATAGATAGGAAATCTGCATTCATGGTTTTAAATGGGCCATGAGCTGGGCACAGTGGTGCACACCTGTAATCCTCATACTTGGGAGGCTGAGACAGGAGGATCGCAGGTTCCAGGCCAGCCTTAGCAACTTAGTGAGACCATGTTTCAAAATAAAAATAAATAGATTGGGGTGTGTAGCTCAGAGGTAGAATGCCCCTGGGTTCAATGCCCAGAAATTGATAGATGATAGATAGATAGATGATAGATAGATAGATAGATAGATAGATGATAGATCATGACCCATTATTTGATGTCATTTTTTTGTGTGGTAGTGGGGACTGAACAACAGTTGGGTTCTGCCTCTGAGCTACACCCTCAGCCCTTTTTATTTTGAAAAAGGATTTTGTTAAATCACCCCACAGTGGCCTCAAACCTGCAATCCTCCTCTCTCAGCCTCCCAAATACTGGGATTACTTTCTTATGGCCAATGTTTACACAAATATCACCTATCTCCTAATTTGAAGTGAAAGTTATTTGAGGTCACTCTGATACCTTTGAAACATTAACTGCCAGGGAACTATCTTGCAGTAATCGGGTCTCAATGAATATTCACTTTAACAAGCTGCTGATCTCTAGAAAAAAAAGCCAAAAACTATAACTAAGAAAGAATAGCTAATGTTCCTGCAATGAACAGGATCAAAGTTTGAAAGGAACAGCTATATTATGAATAAGCTCTTCTCCAAATGAATTATTCTAACAACTCTTCAGAATAAATGAAAGCTAGATAAGGAGTTCAAAAGCCATATGCCATCCAAAAGTGTAATTTACCTACAGGGCTAAATTCTATCTTCTGAATAACTTAAAAAAAACTTTAACTAGAACATAATCTCATTAAATGACATAATGCAAAAGTGAACATAAAAGTTGCACATGAGAAATGTTAAACACTTTCAGAAGAAATTAATGTTTATTGCTGTAGTCTTTGATACTTTTCTCAACTCTACTTAAATGCAGTTTAAATGTATTACTATACATCAAACCAAGTCAGCCTAGTAATTTCTTATAAAATTCTCCCACTCAACATTTATAAAGATTTGACAATGACTTATAGGCATTGTATAAAGAGATTTATCCTTGAATGTTGTGAATGTTTAAACTTGAAAAGAAAAAAATAGAGGCTCCTGCATGACTAAAAGAGCAAATACTTCAAACAAGCATCAATAGGTGATTTTAAGTAAATGCATATATTTTAACATCATTTTCATAGAGTACTTGTTTTCCTCATATATCACAGAACCAATTGTGCTTTCTTCCCCAAATATACATGGCAAAATTTTTAATATTGTATGCCTATGCACATAGGCACGATCTACTTATGTTTACTGATTCTTCACTAGTAACAGCCATTTACAAGCCAAAAAGTAAAGTCTTGATAAGACTCTGAAAATCCCAGAAGATGCAGCAACAGTGAGATGGAAAATGAAATTATTAGTTAGCTCAGGCAGCCATAACAACATGCCTCAGACCGTGTGGTTTAAACAACAGAAATCTATTTTCTCGCCCTTCTGGAGATTGGAAGCCTGTGATTGAGAGGTCAGTGTTAGCAGGGTTGGTTTCTCTTGAGCCCCTCCTCCTTGGCCTGCAGATGGTCACCCGTTCACTGTGTCCTCCTGCACTGGTACTTACTTTGTGCACAAGTCTCCACGTGCCTCTTTGTTTGTCCATACTTCCTCTTTTCATAAGGATGCCAGCCACTCAGACTATATTAGGGCCCACCCTCACAGCCTAATTTTAATTTAATTGCCTTCAAAGGCACTATTTCCAAATTCAGCTATATTCTGAGGTACTAGAGGTGAGGACTTGAACCTAAGAATTTGAGGGTGGGAGGGCACATAGCCCGTAATTGAAGCATTTCTTAAATTTAGGTAATACTTGATAAATTGCTATCTTTCCAACTTCCATGTAGTTAGAATTGCACAACAATTTGAAAACATAAGACCCTTTACTTTTGGTTACTGGCTAATCTCACTTAGCCTAATATTCTCAAGTTCCATCTTTTTTCCTACAAATGACATATGGTGCTCTGTTTTATGGCTGAGTTAAATTCCATTGTGTGTATATGCCATAATTTTGTAATCTATTCATCTATTGGTGGACACTTAGGCTGGATCCCTGGTTTGGCTATTGTGAACTGTGCTGCTATGAACATAGAAATGCATATATCCCATAGGAAATCTGACTTTACTTCCTTTGGGAAGATCCCCAAGAATGGCATGGCTGGGTCATATGGTGGTTCCATTCCCAGTCTTTTAAGGAACAGCTATACTGATCTTAGCAGTTGTACTAATTTGCAATATCACCAACAGAGCATAAGGGTTCCTATATTTTCCCCAACATTTATAATTGTTTGTATTCTTGATTACTGCCATTCTAACTGGAGTTAGGTGGAATCTCAGGGTTGCTTTGATTTGCATTGCCCTGGTTGCTAATTATGTTGAACATTTTTTCATATATTTATTGGTCTTTTGTGTTGTTGACCTCATAGACTAGGACCTAGTAATACTAGGCACCAGTGAAAAGAGAAAATTCCATCTATCCATGCATCCATTCATTCATTTTTAATCCACGTGTGTGTGTGTGTATGTGTGTGTGTGTGTGTGTGTGTGTGTGTGGTACTGGTAATTTGACCCAGGGGTGTTCTACCTCTAAGCTATACCCCCAGCTCTTTTAATTTTTTTTTTTTTGAAACAAGGTCTTGCTAAGTTTCTGATGGGCTCACTAAGTTTCTGAGGCTAGTATCAAACCTGTGATCCTCCTGTCTCAGCAGTACTGGTATTACAGGTGTGCTCCACTATGTCAGGTTTAATCCACATTTTTTTTTTTTTGCAGAACTGGGGATTGAACCCAGGGGCATTCTACCTCCAAGCTACACCCCTAGCCCTATTTTTTAATTCTTTATTTTGAAACAGGGTCTCACTAAGTTGTGAGGGCCTCACTAAGTAGCTGAGGCTGGCCATGAACCCAGATCCTCCGGTCTTAGCCTCCCAAGTACTGAAGTATACTGAAGTATAGCCCAGTCCCCTTCCATATTCTTGTGTTCTTGGTCCATCACACAATTCTTTGTGTGTGTGTGTGTGTGTGTGTGTGTGGTACTAGGGATGATATCCAGAACCATTCTTCCTCTGAGTCACACCCCAAACCCAAGCCCTTTCTATTTTTTATTTTAAAACAGGGTCTCACCAAGTTGAGGAGGGCCTTGCTAAGTTGCTGAGGCTGGCCATGAACCTGTGATCCTCCTGCCTCAGCCTCCCATGTACTGGGATGACATGTTTGCGCCACTAGGTCTGGCTCATCACCCACTTCTTAATTGACTCCCCTCCCCAACTATCTACAAATAATTCATCCCAATGCCATATCTCAGCAACTTTACTAAAGCCATCTGGACATCCATCCTCACAGCTCACTTCGTTTCTCTTTCCACCTGCTTTCATGCTGCATGATTTATTGATAGGCTCTTCTTTCTGCAAAATATTTACCTTGTTCTCTGGTGAATAAAAGATTAACAGCAAAGCAGTGGTTAGAAATTTGTCACCACCTGTGGCCTTCTATGAATTAACTCAATAGTTCTCAATTAACTGATGGCTGTTTTATTATATGTGTTCTTTTTACGGCAGTGGAGCTTGGTAGAAAAGTGGTACAGTGAAATGAGCCAAGCTTTGCTCCAGAAGAACCTAGATTTGAGTGATGTCACCCATTTCTAATATTTTGGCCTTCAGCAAACAATTTAAATTTGCAGTGCCTCAGCTTTCTCATTTATAATACAATGTCCATAATAAACTCTACCTGGATGAGCTGTTAGTAGATAAAAGCATTTAGGACAGACAGGTGCTGCTAAATAGTAAATGCGTTCTCTTCCTTCTCTTCAATTTTAAATCTCATAGTTTTTCTTCATTCCTTCAGCCATGGTTCTAAAGTACCTATTTAAATATTTTTTGTCTAAGCCAGGCATGGTGGTGCATGCTTGTAATCCCAGTACTTGGGAGGTTGAGACAGGAGGATCTGGGTTCGCGACGAGCCTCAGCTACTTAGTGAGGCCCTCTGCAACTTAGCAATACCCTGTTTCAAAATAAAGAATAAAAAAATAGGGCTAGGGATGTATCTCATAGGTAGAATGCCCCTGGGTTCAATCCCCATTTCTGCAAATAATAATAATAATAATAATAATAAATACATAAATAATTTTTTTCTTTCTAACATGGCATCCTTTCTTCCCTCTGAACTTTCTTTTCCGAACTTTCTTTTCCAGAAAAACAGGAATTTTCCTTCTTAAAACCTCACCTTATCAATTGACATCCCTTCTTGAAAAACCTAGAAGGATTACACATTCTTGTTTCTAATTAAATGAATACTTCTTTACCTGAATGCTTTTATTTCTTTCAATACATAAATTTGTATTCACAGTTTCAAACATGAAAATCTATTATTTTGTGTGCATTCATTTGACATCAAGTACTAGGATTCAGTAAATAATGTGTCTATGAATACTGAGTGTCTAATAAAGTTAAACAAAATGTACCCTTGCCCTTGCCCAGAGAATATACATACCTCTTCTTCCTATCCATGACTCCTTTCTAAGCAAAATGTTCCCTGGTCTTACTTCCGTTATGCATGGCCCTGTTCAATTCTTACACAGGGAACAGAGGTTCTCAGCACAGTTTGCATATTAGAATAAGCTAGGGTTCTTAAAAAAATTGATGCTAGGGCTCAGTCTAAATCTAACTAAATCACCGTGTTTTGGAATGGGTTCCATTGATATTTTAAAAAATCTCAATAGGTAATTCTAACACAAAGTCACAGCTGAGAACCTTTCAATGACAACCAGTAACATATGATTGTGTTGGGACTTGTAATGTGTTTGCTCATATTTATTATTTCTCCCTCAATAATTATATTGTTGAAATTCAAAAGCATTTCTGTTTAGTTTGTACCAAATACTAGATGCATGCCCCTAAGCAAGTCATTTAACCTCTTATATGCACAATGTGAGGATTCTCAGAATTTAATGAATCCTTTTACCACTGAGGGTGCTGTCAAAAACTAAATGATGCAGTTAGAAGAGGACTATACAGAGGAGTCAATGGCTACTTCAGAATCACCTACTAAAAATAAAATACTGTGCTTCAATATCAACCCACACAAAGTCTTTCCCTTAAAAAATAAAAAAGGAATACAAAATGTATGCAGATTAAAAATAAACAGGAGGAGAATCTTTGCTGGAAATAGAAACTACTTTGTTTGTCAGAAGAGG
This sequence comes from Glis glis, assembly GCA_004027185.1. NCBI lineage: Eukaryota > Metazoa > Chordata > Mammalia > Rodentia > Gliridae > Glis > Glis glis. Next base: position 23,070 of record PVJS01002066.1, on the reverse strand, counting down.
CAAAGATATATATCGTCTATTTACTCTAGTAATATAAGGAAATAAGTTGGTAGATAGTACTAATATGTAGAAATATGCTGACAACAATCTACTGCTGGCGTTATTCCTATTCTTAACACAAAGATAAATAATGTATTAGAAGAGCAAGTAGGGCCTGAATCAATGCAAACTACTATAAAGTCAAAGTACAGCTGTTGTAGAATCACTTCCCTGGGACTGAAGATGCACATGATATTAAAAGTGAAAATATTTAAATTCAAATGTAGGGCTCTCCAGGACCCTAGAACCTTTGAAGATGGAGGCACTTCTAACTGCTTGAATTTTTGTAGAAAGGGATGAATTTGGAAGAAGAGAATTTCTAAAGTGGAGAGTGATATTCAAAGTCATCTAAAATTGTAACATTGTAAAGGCCTCATGTCTACTTAACTGGGTAATATAAAGGCCTCTATTGTACCAAAAACAAAAAAGGAAAGAAACAGAAACTTTCTAATTAAATTACAGGATTGGGTGTGAACATCCATTTCAATTATTTTCCTAGCAACATCCCCAACAAGTGATTTGTCTTTATTTCAACTTTCTCAGTAGCAATAAACTTAGATCTTCATTATGTTGACTGAAAGGATTTCTTATAAATCCCATTCATTTGTGGTAGGAGAATTTGCGGGATTTTTCAGAGTCCCATTTAATACATATTCTATATGAAAAAACTTTGAAAATACTTAATGACAACTTTGATAATCCCCAAGAATCTTCTCTAAAAAGCCTATAGTTTTTTTTAACCTTCATTAACACTGCATTCAGCAATATATCTGCCATTAAAAACATGGTGTCCAAAAGCACCCTGCTATCTTTCTGCCACTGGGATTTGGGCTATGGCACAAAAGATCTGGCCTGGGCTTACCCAGAGTCAACAAAGAGACAGATGTATGTGGTGATGGAAGTCACTGCTGGACCATTCACTCAGGTTGCATCCTAACCTAACCTCTCCTACATTAATTGGGTATTATATTCAGACCGAGTATTCTATGATGAGGAAGGCTTTTGTCATGGATTTCCAATAATCCTTGATTTCAATCTTTGTTAAATCATTTTGCAGTCATAAAAATGCCAGTATATTTTAATGATTTTTTCTTTCAGTAAATATGCTAAATTTCTATATGGAATTACTAAATCATAATCAATGAAAATGATACATATCACAAATCACACTTTTCAAATATAACTTCTGAAGATATTTATTCCTGATTTTCTGATTTATTTCATGTAAGCAATATGCCAACACCAGGGCACATATATACTAAGATATATGTTTATGTAAACATATACATGCATATATATGTACTCATAAATAAAATGCCTAATTTATGAAATAGTTTCCTTAAAAACATCATCAACCATAGAATGCTAAAGCCAAAAACTGTTAGTCTTAAATATCAGACAACAACCATACTTAGAGAACTGAACAGCAGACAAAGTGACATGCAAAAGTCCCAGGACAAAAACTCATTGCTTATACTGTGGCACAGGAAATACGAAAATCTGAATATCACAACACCAGGGAAAAATAATATTCCCCATACTCTTCCTGAGTGGCATTCCCAACAGGAAGACAAGTGGAAAACCCAACCTCCCTCTTGTGTCCCTTCAAAAAGTTTAATGCATTCATTTAAGTTAATTTTGAGGAACATTGAAGCAACCTTGTATTTCTTTAATTTATTCTCCTGTAAACAAAAGTGTCACTCTAAACTAACAGATTGGAAATTTATTTCCATGGTGCCCACCCCAACTGCCATACAACAGCCTGTCTTTTACACAGATACCCCAGGGGACTGAATAGCATACCTCTATGCCAATTATCGTCACATCACCAATCTGAGAAACATTTGATGTTAATTCCGCTGCAACTCTAAACTTTTCCATTTCCCTTGAGATCGTCTATGCTTGTATTTCTTCTGCATATTCACAGTTCTTATTTAGTGGGCTGCGTACTCCCACCTGACAGGGAGAGGTGGCCTCTGAGAGGATTGTGCCATATAAGAAATAAGATGTCTCCAAGTTCTATGTACAGCAAAGTCCGTGCAAATATGTAATGATACACATCCCTAAGTTCCTGCTCAAAGTTTTTTGTTAAATCAACAGCCATCTAAAGTAAGACATGCAGTGCACATGGTCCTATTTTCTGAAATTCAAAAATCCTATGTTTTAACATATATACACGCATACAATTCTCAGCAATAAGAACCATGTGGGAGGCATCATAACACTGGACTTCAAATTATACTACAGAGCTATAGTAATAAAAACAGCATGGTATTGCCACAAAGAAGACACATAGACTGATAGAACAGAAGATATAGAAAAAAATCCACACACTTAGGACCAATTGATTTTCAACAGAGGTGCCAAAAACATATGTTGGAGAAAAGACAGCCTTTTCAGCAAATGGTGTTGGGAAAACTGGTTATCCATTTGTAGAAAAGTGGAATTAAATCCCTACCTCTCACCCTGCATAAGAGTCAACTCAAGATGGATCAAAGAACTGGAAATTAGGTCAGAGACTTTGAAATTACTAGAGGAAAGCATTAGATCCAACACTCCAACATATAGGCACAGGTAGAAACTTCCTCAATAAGACCCCCAAAGGTCAAGAAATTAAAATGAGAATAAATAAATGGCATTAAATTAAAAAGTTTCTGTTCATCAAAGGAAGCCAGCAAGAGTCCTCTAAAGAGAGAGCCTATAGAATTGGAGAAGATCTTTGTCAGCTACTCCTGATAGAGGACTAATATCTAGAAGGGAGGAGAAACCCCGGGAGAGGGAGGGATGTGGTCTAGGGGAGGGTTGGGGGAAATTAATGAAGGAAACACTTCCATTGGCATTATGTACACATGTGAGAATACCACATATGGGGAGGGGAGGGAGTGGAGAGGGAGCTGGGAGGAAGCTCATCAAGTGCTGTATATGTGTGTCACTATGACTCTGAACTACATAATGATATGAGATTACGAGGCACCAATAAAAGCATAGTAAAATGTACATAATATATGTACATAAGATATAAGCATAAGCATACATAACTGAATACATTGTTGCTATAATTTTTTTTTTTTTTTTGGTGGTACTGGGGATGGAACCCAGGGGCCTTCTATCTCCGAGCTACACCCTCAGCCCGATTTTATTTTTTATTTTGAAACAGGGTCTCAATAAGTTGTGGAGGGCCTCACTAAGTTGCTGAGGCTGGCTTTGAACCCGAGATCCTCCTGTCTCAATCTCCCAATTACTGGGATTACAAGTGTGCGCCACCACACCTGGCTGCTATAATTTTTTAAAATTGTCTGTTAGATCAACTAGTTATAATTAAAAAGAAACGGTCTTATTTAAAAACAGTCATGTGTTTTCTCTTATATGTGGAAGCTACAGAGAAAAAAGGGAAGAAAGAGGGGAGATATAAAAACAGAGGTAGACCAGTAGAATAGAGGAATGGGCCAGAGGTAGGGAAAGGGGAGGTACTAGGGAATTAAAGAATCCCTATTATTATATAAGCATAATGTACCAATAAAAAGGGAAAGAAAAAATGTTGTAAACGTGAAATTACACAATATACACTGAGGTAAAGATGATGAGAAACATCACCCTGAATCTAGACTCTAGAGAAAACCAAGTATGCTTAGAGATGAATGAGAAAAAGGCTGAAAGACCATGAGAGCAATGGGTAAAGACTTGAGAGCAGGAACATCACAGAAATGATGCACAAAGGACTGATGAGGATTTTGAATGGGCCAAACCTCTTCAGTCAGAGAAATGCAAGTTCAACCACAAAGCAATGTGGCTACTCACCCACCCGAGTGACCAACAGGGAAAGGCTGACCACCAGCCAGACAGGGCACAGGGCTGCACAGCTCCCAGAACTCTCACACTGTGCTGGTGGTGTGGGGCTGCAGTCACTCTGAAGATTGGTGTGGCTCCTGCTACTTAAAGTGACCACACATTCATCCCTCGCCATATGCCATGACCATTCTGCAACTTTTTTGTTTGGTTTAGGTTGGTTAAATTGTTTTTAGATTTTTAAATTGGCAAATAATAATTGCATATGTTTGTGGAATATAATATGATGTTTTGATATATGTATACATAAGTAGTAGGAATATAATTAGTATAAACCTTATGGAAAACAGTATAGAAGTTCCTCCAAAAACTCAAAAAAAAAAAAAAAAACTACTGTAGGATCCAGCAATCTCGCAATCTCACTTCTGGGTATATATCCAAGGAATTGAAATCAGCATTTTTTTTTTTTTGTGGTGGTGCTGGGGATTGAACCTAGGGACATTCTACCTCTGAGCTACACCCCCAGCCCTATTTATTTTTTATGTGGAAATAGGGTCTCCCTAAGTTGCTGAGGCTGGCTTTGAACCTGCAATCCTCCTGACTCAGCATCCCAAATACTGGGATGACAGGCATGCACCACCATGCTCAGCTGAAGTCAGCATTTTAAAGAGATATCTACACTCCCACATTCATTGCAGTATGTTAGACAAGATATGAAAACAACTTAAGTGCCCATCAATGATCAACAAATAAGTAGAATGTACCACATACTCACACACACACAGAGGAATGCTATAAAGCCTTAAAAGGAAGGAAATTCTGATATTTTTACTAAGGATTAAATGCAAAAAAAGAACACGGAAATGACCATCAAAACAGAATAATGAATCTATTGTTGTCAAAAATGGGATAATATTTAGAATAAAAAATAATGAACCATAAACATCTTTATCACTAATATTCAATATGGATGAAACACAGAAACATAATGTGTGAAACAGTCAAAATCTACATTAAGTTCAAAATAGGCAAAATCACACCATGAGGCTAGGAGTCAAAATAAAAGATGCCTTGGACAATGTGTAGCAACCAAGAGGGGTGCAGGGAGAGGTTCTGAGGAGTAAGGGACGTCCTCCTTCTTTATATGAGCTCTGGGCTCACGTGTTCACATTTACAAATCCATTCAGGGAGAACCATGATCTATGCCTATTTCTATGTGTATGTTAGACTTTGCAAAAATGCCCTTTAAAAATAAACAAGATGAATTCATTTTTTAAAAATGAGTTTCTGACAAACCAGGAAAGAAATAAAAATGTGAAGATCCATCTAAAACAGCTTAAACATTCAATTTAAAGGATTTATATAGATTTCATGTATATAATGCTATAATAAAATGGGTTAAATGGAAATTTAACTCTAAACTGATAATTTCATCCTTTCATTAATTCAACAAGAACCCCTTAGAGAAAACTGGGGTGGGAACCAGTAAGGTCTACAGGAATAAACAAGAATAAAGAGGCATTCCTTTGAATAATGTATAACCTTCACAGAGGAAAAATAAATAAAAATATGTGTATGTGTGTGTGTGTGAAATATCTAAGAGAAAATACAGCGGTGTGATTTAAGGATTTGGATAAAGGAAAAGTCATTAAAGACTAAACAGTGTGCAAGTGTCCAGTGCTCCTTGACGAGTTAAAAAGATGCGGTATGTGCAGATCCTGCAACAGTTTGGTCAGATTCTGCAGTTATTTCTTCCCAAATCTCAGCTGCATTTCTAGAATATTTGGCCATCAGCACTGTTTTCTCATCAATCATCCTAGCCACCTGGCCTTTGGAAAATATTTTACACTAGCTTCATATTTTTCATTTTTTAAAACCATTTCCAAGTAAAAGTCCAGAAGTATAATGCAAGATTCTCATGTTTGCATATTTCCCTTAGTTAAACAGAACATATAGAACAACGTCTAAAAATCCAAGATAGTGAAATAAGTTATCCCCACTTATCAAAAGCAAAGATGCCCTCTGGTATGTGTATTATCAAAATTATCTTAGAGACACCCATTGCAGAAGGCGTTTTCCCCACTTCATGAAATGAGTATTAGAATTCACTTTCATAGTCATTTCAGAATGAGTGCCAATAAAACAAGTGTATCAGATCTCTGGAGATCAACTAAAGGAATTTGCAAATATACCTGCATATTAATACAATGCATGACAAATGTAAATTTATACTTATATTCAAATAGGAAAAATTAGAATAATCAAGTTAATACCCCAATAATCAAGTTAATACTCTGTGATTGGAATCACGGAGAGATGGTAAGAGGGAGGAGGCTTTGAGAAGGGAGCTTACTGTTATTTTATACTAATATCTTAAAGTATTTACAAAGCATATACATTTCTATATTGCAAAATTTTAAATTTATAAAAGACTAGACATATCATATATTCTTTCAGTGTACTGTATATGAAAGTGAAAGTGTAAGAAGAATATTATTATTAAAACGTATTGTGTTAAAACATGTCTCCTCTGCCCAGTATAGAGTGAAGAGCCCTACATGGAGATGCAGGCCTGTAATCTCAGTACCTGGGAGGCTGAGACAGGAGGATCACAGTTTCAAGTCCAGTCTCAGCAATTTAGCCAGACCCTGTTTCAAAATAAAAAGTATAAAAAGGCCTGGAGATTTAGCTTGGAGGTAGAATGCCCCTGAGTTCAATCCCCAGTTCCACACGCACCCAAAAAGTTCTTTAACTCACTTGTAGGACAAGAAGATAACACCATTATTATCCAAATTATTATCCAATTAAACTGTAGATCATGCACAAAGATGGTGTAACTCCCTCTGCCCCTATCTTCAAGGTAAGGGCTTTAGTGACATCCATTCTTCTGGTTATTAATTTCATATCATAATGCAAATCCAGAAATATTCAAATTCCCCAACTCAAAGATCTTAAATAAAACCATGACAATATTCCCCAAAGGTAAAACAGCACACAAATAATAAGGGTAAAATAATGAACGTAAGGTAATTTAAATTCTTGGTCTGAAAAATAAACAAACCAACATCAAGATCTCATCCAAAAAGTTTTTCATGTATAACTGGTCACTTGCTAATATATCTTGGGATAAAGGTTTGTGTTCAGAGATACAGCCATTTAATGAGAATCCACAGAAATGAGAAGTTAATTAGGGAACATATTCCAATTTATACATATAGAGCTCCCACCCTCTGCCTTTTTCTAAGCACATTGTTAGCATTCAAATAATATTTCCATTTCTCTTTTTTCCCTTTGTTGAAGAAATAATGAAAAGTTGGGGCTAAATAACTGAAGAGCAGGCAGGGAGAAAATAGAAGAGAAAGAGAGGCATGAAGGATACACTTGCTACTTCTTGAAAATAAAAACTGAATTCACCAACCCTCCCTGCCTACACATATCATGCATGTGTATACATGCGCCCGTGTGTGTGTTGAATGAGGAATGACCCAGATCACATGATATGGGATTTAAATAACCATAGATGACCCTAAAGACCTCGTCTTACTCTCATTAGTATAATGGATTTTTTTTTTATATTTTAAGGAATTGTGAAGTTTCGGCTTTCACAAATGATGTGTACTAAACTCTCAACAAATTGCTAACGTCCTAAGATTATAAGAAAAGATTTGCTGCCCTTTCTGTGATGGTTCTAAGCACCAAGAAACCCAGAACAAATTCTTCCTGCCTCTCCTGACAAGAACGTCTGAAGCGCCGACTGTATTTCATGCCTCCCCATCTGTCTGCACAGAACTTACTGCCTAGTCTGACTTGACCACTCAACCCTGCTCCCAGCTTCGGTGTCTTAACTTCGCTCTTTTAAGTCCGGTGACCCCATTTCTCCTGCTCTACACATAACTGACACATATTTTGGTAGTAATTTGCCCAATCACCTCATTTAACTTTGATTCAATTAATTTCTGAACTACACACACACACACATGCACACGCACAAACTGTGGCTCCTAGGCACTTCTCAACATCAAGCTAGTCCACACTCCGCCTCTGGCATGTTGTCAAACTTACTATTTATGTGTTCCTACTAGTTTATGGCTCCCGCAGCTTCTGTTCAATGTACACAAATCTTAGGGGCTGGTTTTCTGTGGGTTCACCAGGCCCTGAAGAAGTCAGAATGACAGTTTGCTCTGAGACCCCAGTTCTCTGGTAGGTAAAAGAAAATTCATTGTTTTCAGCTTTTTCAGATTTTGTGTGTGTGTGTGTGTGTGTGTGAATATGGGAGTGACGACTTCTGACCTCTCTGCATGTTAGACTTGAAGCCAGAAGTCTGTATATGCATTTTCACCTGTTTTTCTATCATGATGATTTCACTGATAAGCAGTGTTCATTCCATGATTTTCCCTTTCCATATCTGGAACTCGCTTCTCCAACAAACACAAAACTTGCCTTGCAAAATGAATAAAAAGTAATGTGTACACACAAACTTATCAGAGTCAATCACTATGCTGAGCACGGAAAGGAGGGAAGGGGGAGGGAATAGGGTGGAATTTGAGGGAGGGCTAAATGAGCAATGTGTGCATGCATGCTTCAGATACCCTGACACTTACCAAAATGTATAACTATGATGCACCAATAAATGTAATAAATAAAAAATGGGAAAAATTAATTAATTAATTTAAAAAAGAATTGCTAATCTATATGTCTTAACAAAGATTTGATATTAGAGAATCAGCGCACTATTTCTTTAGAGTTTGTTGGGTTTTACTTGATGCAATATAATAAATTCTGTTGAAAAGTTACTTGGGTTAGTTTCCCATTCACCATTTCCTACCTCACTGTGATTATCTTATTCATTTTAAAGAGAGCTTGATTCTTTCTTTCTTTCTTTCTTTTTTTTTTTTTTTGCTTTTATAGCCATGGCCCCCATCTTTGTAGTTATTATTTTTCTTTTTGAAGCATTAACATGGCTCTAAAAATCAGGTCCATAAAGAAGACCATCCAATTCCTATTCATATACTAAAAATATCCAGTCTTACTAATCTCTGTGTTTTCCTTTCTGTGTTTCTTAATTTTTCTTACACAAAATGTAGCATACTATAGTAACTTTTTTGCACCTAATATTTTTATTTATTTATTTATTTATTTATTTATTTATTTATTTATTTTGCGGTACCAGGGATTGAACCCAGGGGCATTCTACCTCCAAGCTACACCCCCGGCCCTATTTTTTATACTTTATTTTGAAACCAGGTCTCACGAAGTTGCGGAGGGCCTCACTAAGTAGCTGAGGCTGGCTGCGAATCCGGATCCTCCGGTCTCCACCTCCCAAGTACTGGGATTACTAGCGTGCACCACCATACCCGGCACTAACACCTAATATTTTTATCAAACAACATATCCTGGAAACCAGTCTATACCAGTTCATGAGTTTGTCCTCATTTGTTTTTTTTATAGCTTCCAAGCACCTAACTGTGTGACTGTATCATGTTTTATGCAACCAGTCCCCTTCAACTATTCTCCTCCATATGAACATTCAGTTACCACTGTTCTGTAGTCACAATCAACGCCACAGTGAATGGCCGTGCATATGTCTTTTTTTTTTAATGGTTGATGGTGTGTCTTTAGGTAAATATGCATAGGTGAGAATGCCCGATCAGAATGTAAAAGCGTACACAGTGCCTCTGGATATTTCCACATACCACTTCACAAGGGTCAGGGCCAAGTTTCATTTCAACCAGCAGTGTATAGGGATGCTTGCTGCTTCACAATTTTACCCACAGAATGGTTGTTTCACTCTTTAACATCTGCCAGTATGGTGGATGAGAAACTCTGTATGTGCAATTTTCATCTGCAACAATATGAGGGAAGTTGAAAACATCTATATGTTGATTTTAATTAATCAATCAATTAATTTGGTACTGGGGATTGAACCCAAGGGCATTTTACTACTGAGCTATAGCCCCAGCTCTTTTTTATCTTTTATTTTGAGATAGGGTCTTGCTAAGTTGTCCAAGCTGGCCTCAGACTTGAGATCTTCCTGCCTCAGCCTCTCCAGTGGCTGGGATTACAGGCATGGGCCACCATGTTCAGGCCACATATTTAAAGGTCATTTATATATTTTAAAAAATTATCTTCTTGTGCTTCTTCCAAATTTAATATTGATTCTCTGATCTTTATCCCCGTTCTTAAATAGCCTTTTATATATTAGGAGTGTTAACCTTTTAGCTGTGATATATAAAATAAGCGATGACAAGGAGAAGATAGCTCTCCAATCAGAAGGAATGATAACATCAGGAGAAACCATTCGATAAACCTCTATGAAAGCAAATTTGAAAATCCAAATGACATGGCTACTTTCCTGAGGAAACATAGTTTATCAATATTAACTTCATTAGGACGAGAAAGCTTAAACAAACCAATTTTCCTAGAAGAAACAGAGAAATCAATCATAAAACCACACCACATGTACTAGGCCTAAATGGATTCACAGAAAAATTCTTCCAAACCTTCAAAGACCAGACTGCACTATGCAATATAAATAATTACAGAATAGAACATTGATAAGTAAACTATAATAAAAGCATTTAAAATAATACAAAAAATATGCTTAAGTGCTAATGGAAATATTCTAAATACAGTAGTCCCTCCTTATCCATAAGAGAGATATTCTAAGACCCCCAGTGGATGCCTGAAACTATGGGAAATATAAAACCCTATGTAAACTTTTTCATATATAGATATATACACACACGTACATATACATGATAAAATTTAATTTACAAATTAGGCACAGTAAGAGATTAAAAATAACTCAATATAGATCTTAGTAACCTCCACATATAGTATTTTTTATTCCTTCTGCTGAGAATTTCACTGTTTTGTTTAAAGGAAGCAGTTTATGGCTTGTCTTTGGCACATCAGAATCATTGGCAAAGCTACTCTTCCAACTTGGGGTCGTTATTAAATACAATAAGGGTTACTTGAACACAAGTGCTGCAATGTGATCGCAATGGATCGGTAACTGAGGCAGCTCCAAAATGACTATAGGGTGGCAGCACACAGAGCGTGGATACCCTGAACAAAGGGACGATTCACATCCTGGGCAGCAGGCATGGAACAGGGAGAGATTCTATCATGCTACTCAGCACATTTTGCAATTTAATATGTCTGATGTGTTTATTTCTGGATTTTTCCTTTTGATATTTTTAGTCTGCTATTGACCATGGATAACTGAAACCACAGAAAGTGAAACTGCTGAAAAGGGGGACTACTATAAAATAATAGTGAACAAAATTCAAAACTATAAAGAATATAATTGAGAATATGATACCCATGGTCAAGTGAGACTTACCCAAGAAAAGCAAGGTTGCTCAGTGTTATCAAATCTAGCTATATAATATACCAGATTAAAAATCCAAAGAGAAAAATCATTTGATTTGCTCAATAGATTCTCTTGAAAAATCACTTTATGAAATTCTATATGCATTCCCAATTTAAAAAAAATAAAAAGATCTGGGTGTGGTGGTGCATACCTGCAATACCCGTACTTGGGAGGCTGAGACAGGAGGATCTTAGGTTCAAGGCCAGCCTCAGCAACTTAGCGAGGCTCTCAGCAATTTAATGAGACCCTGTTTTAAAATAAAAAATAAGACAGGGCTGGGGGTCTACCTTGGAGGTAGAATGCCTCTGGGTTCAATCCCTAGTATTACACAAAAAATACAAGAAAAATAGAAAGTAATGGATAGACTATTAAAATATACTTACCTTAGTCCTAAAACCAGCATCTTTCTTAATGGGGAAAACACTAAAGTTATCTCCAGTATAATCATGTAAAGGCAAGATTTGACACCATTTTAGACAGCAAATATTAACTGCATAAAATTGAATAAAAACAAGTAAAACAAAGCTCTTGCACAGATGATATGATTGCATAGTGGGAATCAATGGTAAAACTAACTCAAATTATAAAAGAATCCAAGAAAGTAGTAAGTTACACTATTAACATAAGGAATCAATAGTGATCATTTACACGTATAATAATAGGAGGATACAAAAAGAGTGAAAACAACATTTATAATAACAACTAAAAGATAAAATGCTCAGGAATAATTTTACCAAGAAACGTACAAAACCTGTATCACGAAAACACTGAAACAGTCCTGAATGATACACAGTTGGACTTGAGTATATGTAAAGATACTCTTGGGCTTTGATAGGACAAATCAACGCTAGAAGATGGAACTTCTCCCCATACTAGTTTATAAATATAAAGTAATATGAGTACGAATACCAACACACTTCTCTCTCCCCTTGCGTTGTCTTTCCTGGGCTGCCTACCCAGATCAGGCATGATCAGTCACGTCCCAGGAAAGAGTGTTCTAAACTGGAATAAAGTTTTTCAGTTTTTTTTTTATGCACAGGGTGGTCTTTTTCTTCCTTGTGGTTATTTTAGTTCAATGTCAGATCATCTGCTAGACCCCCTGCTCTCTCTTTGCTGTATAAAACCCTTCCTCCAAATCCCCAGCTCCGGACATAGGAAGTACAGGAAACAACTCACTGGATTTGGTGTCTATTTTTCTTAGTGTAACTGGAAGTTGGGACTTCCCTATCTTCTAGTTATGCTGAGGCCGTGGGTTTTATGTAGTTTTTATACTCTCATACTTGGACATTGGTTTGAAGGAAAAGTAGAGATTGTCAAATTTAGATGGCTTGCATTGCCTTGGCTATTACCTTATTTAATCTTCCTGGAAGAACCCTATGTGGTAAGATCATTAACCTGATTTCCAGATGAAAAAATTAAGGCTGAAATTCAGACTCTTATCACATGTCAAATAACTATAGGAATCAGGAATGAAAAAATCCTAGAGTCAGATGAATTACCTACTATGCACATGTTTATACATACGATTTGCCATCTAGGTCTAAGAAAGGATTCATGCTTCAAGCCATGCAGGTCAGAAGTTGGGTAAGCATCCCTCCTCCTTATGGATTCTGGCTTTTATATTGCATTTTATGTAACTGACATTCCTTGAAACAACATATCCTGATTTTATAGGAATCTTCCCTGTTTAAAGAAAGTCCAATGGCAGGCTTAACTCTGAGGATGTCAACAAGGTGGGCAGAGTGCTGTCAAAAGCATCCGCAGCTCTTCTTGACCTTCAAATTCTGCATCTACTACCTCACTATGTTTTCTTATCAATCAGATTTGTCCTTTTACTTCTATTTCTAACTTCACATCTCTCTCGAAAGCAAAGTAACACACGGTCACATACCACCCAGCTGACACACATACATGCAGAGTTGTGTATTCTCTGTCACTGTCTCTCATATACACACAATGCACACATGGGACTGTGATATTCAAAATATTTAACCATTGATGTGACTTGGGGACTTGTCAGGTTGCTGGACTGAGGAAAGGTCTGGTAAGTCCTGGGAGTGGGGATGGAATTTGAAGGGGAACTGAGAGTGGATGAGTGAGGAAACATTTACCAACACATGCTAAACTATTTTCAGATTTCCAAAATCAGTGCGCAATCTGTGACACACACACACACACACACACACACACACACACACACACGCACACACACTTCCTTTTCTAGGCTATAGAAAAATGTATCAAGATCAGACTTAGAGATAGCATGTCAAGTAACTTAGCTTAATTTGAACACCCTACTCAGAATTTTCTGTTTCTCATCCTTAGTCCTAGATTTTCCAAAAGTGAAGACAAACAAGTAAATATTGACTTTCCTTTTAAGATGAAATAGGTTTTTTAATAAATTTACTTAGCTAAAATGATTAAATTTGAAATATATGTATATGTACATACATGTATTACAGAAATAAGAGTATGAAGTTAAAGCAAGAAACATAAAGTTGGTATATAAATAGTAGAAATTAAAAAAGACAATGATTGGTTAAATTATGGTATGTGAGTGTATGAATATGGGCCAATGAAACACAGTATTCTATATAATTATTATTCACAAAAAGGAGGGTCACACAGGGTGAGGGCGGGATAGGAAAAGGCTGATCAATGGGTACAAAGAGCTAGATAAAAGAAGTTCTGGTTTGCCACTGCACAGTAGGGTAACTATTGATAATAATAATGAGTTGTACATTTCAAAAAGATAGAAGAAAGGATTTTGAAAATGTTCACCATAAAAAATTATAATGTGTGTGTGTGTGTGTGTGTGTGTGTGTGTAGTACTGAGGATTGATCCCAGGGGAAATTCTACCTCTGAGCTATACCCTCAAACCTTTTAAAAAATATTTTTTTTCAAAACAGGGTCTCTCTAGTTTGCTAAGAGTCTCCCTAAGTTGATGAGGCTGGTCTCAAACCTGTGATACTCCTGTCTCAGCCTCCCAAGTATTGGGATTATAGGTGTGGGCCACTACACCCAGCAAGAAATTATAAACTAGGAGGAGATATATTTAACCTGATTTAAACATTATACAATGTATACATATACCAAAACATCACATGGAACCCCATCTATAAGTATAACTTTTATGTTTTGTTTGTGTATGTGTGTGTGCACACCCGCACATGCACATATGTATGTGTGGTACAGGGGATTGAACCAAAGGGCATTCTACCTCTGAACTACACCCACAGTCCTTTATATTTTTTATTTTGAAATGGGTCTCTCTAAGTTGTTCAGGCTGGCCTCAAACTTGTGATCTTCCTGTCTCAGCCTCCCTAGTACTGGGGTTAAAGGCACATGTAACTGTACCCAGCTAACTTTTATGTTTTTATGTATCAGTTAAAAATAAATTTAACTTAAAAAAAGGTATTCATTGTAAGCCTCATGGTAGCTACAAAGAAAAATGATGATAGACACACCAAAAATAATAAGCAAGGAATCAAAGTATCGGCTTTTCCTTTAACAGTTACATAAGTGTATCATGAATAGAAATGATACCATTTTGCTGAAAGAATTTAATTATGCTTTTCATAATTTACCTGGACTAATTATATTTAATATAAAACCTTGTCATTAAAAATTATGTACTACAAAAAAAGCAATGCTATTTCTTACTCATGTGAAAACTGAAAAAACTACTCTGGAAGAATGCCCATTGCATTCCTGCTTTTAAGCTTTGCTTTCACAATTCTTTCCACTTGGAATTTTCTCTTCATCTTCTAGCTTTCTTCTCCAAAATATACATCACAGCAACATTTAAAATGCCACCTTGTCCAAAGAGTTACCCTATCACCAATCACTTTGTCTAGAAAAAAATAATAAGAATTTATCACAAATATTACTTTACTTTCTCCTTGTGAGTTTTTCCTTGTTTACAGTATTTCTATATACATTATGGTCACATCTATACTATAAAATTCTTAAGGGTACAGTTTATGCATCTTGTTATATCTTATAACACACACACAAATATATATATATATATATATATATATATATATATTTCTTTGTTTTGGGTACTAGTATTGAACAAGGAACATTCCACATCTGAGTGACACTCCCAGCCCTGTTTTGTTTTTTTTATTTTGAAACAGGGTCTGGCTAAGTTGCTGAGGGTCTCACTAAGTTGCTGAGACTGGCCTCGAACCTGCTATCCTCAAGTACTGGGATTACAGTTGTAGGCCACCATGCCTGGCTATATGTGTTACTTTGTTACACTAACACATGCTATACATTAGTGCATAATTGAGAATACACCCATGGTCAAACTGGGGTCAACTCAGCCATTGGGGCTCTCTGCATTTTCATCATTTATTTAGGCTATTGTCAAATCTCCTCTTCCCCTAACATTGTAGGAGGTATAAATACACAAAACACAACTGGTAACACTAGCAATTTCTCTCCCAACAATTCTTCCTTTAAAAAGAACAAGGATTTCATCATCAGCATTATTTGTAATAGCCGAAGAAACTGAAACGCTCCAAAAATCTAACAATAGGTGATTCCTTAAATAAACTATGATGCCGTTGTCCTATGATGTATAATGAAACCATTAAGCAACAATGTAGAAGAGCACATCAATGCTATGGAAAACGTTCATAATGAAGTGGCAGGTTGTCCTTCAGCATACATAATATAATCCATGTCAACATAATTAGGTCTATGGAGGAGTGTGCGCAGGCCACAGTGCAGGGGTATGTAGTGATACCCAACCAAACAGGGAAGGGTCGGAGGGCGCTTCCTAGAGGCGACAAGCCCAATGCTGAGATGAGTGACTAAGCAAAGGAGGGAGGGCAGCAATGGAGCAAGGGAGGAACGCGATCCAGGCAGATGGCCAGTGATGAATAGAGGCTCAGGAGGAAGAGCAGACATAAGAGTGAGGCCTCTCAGTAGCATACTACACATTATACCCTGACACCTAGTAAGAAAAGCAGCAGGAGCAGGCAAGCTCCAGGCTGCCTACTCTTGTTCCAACCTGTCTCAAAGCAGAGCGGCAATGCAGGACCCAGCCTAGGTCCCATATTTCGTTCCCATCTGAGTCTTGAAGATGCAGCAATGGAAAAATGGAAAGACAAGTCATGATTAGGAGATTTACATAAACTTTAAAGACAGAATTATCTATGAATTACAAAACAAATGCAAAGACATCTGTAGACTCAGGCCGATGTGGAGAGGGTAAGGTTGAGAAGGAAGTCCCAAATCCTGTCACTAGTGTCCTGCTGATTAAATCCTTGATGATGGGACCAAGGACAGTGATGTTTGTGCTTTCCCCTTACTTGCTGTATCAGAGAGTGGTGTTCTCAGAGAAGATAACCTGCAGGGGTTATCCTTGGCACCTCTGCAGAGGGAGCAGACCCCGTGGGAGGCCTGTCACTAAAGCAACCCCATCTGGGCCCCAAGACCTTTGGTAAGGGCCATGGCACACTCCAGTGGGCGGCCTGGTTCTGTGATTGCCTGTCAGCAGCAGGGTGTCTGTAAAATCGCAGCATCACTCAGCGCTGGCTTAGCTCCATGATAAATGGTCTGCCCAGAGGAGACATACAACGATCCGCTGCCAGTGAACAGCCGCCAGGCTGTCAGTGGGCAGCCGTCTCCCAGAGCAGCAGTGACAGCAGACAGGGGAGTGCCCCATCAGCTCTCCACTTGAGGGAAAAGGTGCAATCCCCTAAAAACCCTGGGAAAGCTACACCTGTCAGAAATATGCTTAGCTGACACAGTGAGCTGCAAATCATTCCCTCTCTGAATTAAAGTGGGAGATCTGCATAGGCGTGGTAACCAGTCCCCAGAGAGCCCCGCCTAGTACTCAGCTCTGAAGTTGTCACTCTAACCCATCAAAGCCCAAGAAAGGATGCCCGACCGGAAGGGCCGCTCAGCCCCAGAAACCAAGGCCACAAACACCTGAGGACTCTTTTGCTGAGTGTCATCAAAGTCAGTGGGTTCCGGAAACGTGCAAGCTCCCTTGCTACAGGCGGGTCTGACAGGACCCTTGTCACTATAGCAATTCCACACTCCCTAGCCTCCTCGGGGACAGCAGGGAGCAGATGTTACCCTGCTGGTTCTACATCAGAAGCTGCCCAAAGCCAGCCAACTTGCTTCCGTTCTTTGAGCCATCTGAACACAAAAGAATTTAAAACCAGCAATAAAACAATTGACATTAACTATAACAAACTAAGGGCTTGGTTTGTCCCAGACTCAGGAGAGTACACAATATATACATTGTGTCACGTAACCCTCCACACACGCCTGCAGAGTTCATAAAATCACCTCCTTGCTATTGCCTATGGGAGGGATTTGAAGAGACAATCGGGCAGGGGTTCCCCAGCCAGGCGAACCTAGTACAAGGCTATCGTCATCTGGAATTTCAGAGCCTTTATTGTGCTACTTCCCGCTTCTTAATCAGCAATTTTCCCTGGCAACCTGGATTAGCTTCTGCATACTGTTATGTTTGAGTGCTATGGCTTAAATCTGAAATGTCCTCTGTAAACTCATGTGCTGAAGGCTTGATTCCCAGCGCAGCGATGGCCAGAGATGGGGCTTTTGGGAAATGATTGGAACACAGGGGCTCTGACCGCTTCAGTGGGTGAATCCATTTGGTGGTATAATAACTTGAATGGAGTACAGGGAGGTGGTGGAAACCGTAGGAGGCACTGTGGATGAAGCAGGTCACCGGGGGTGTGTCCTAGGAGACTATAACTTGTTCCTGCAACCCCTCCCACACCTCTCTTTATTTCCCGCTGTCAAGAGCTGAGCAGCTTTCTTTATCTAGGCCCTTCCGCCCTGATGTTCTGCCTCACCTCAGGCCCAAAGAAATGGAGCCAGGCAACCATGGGCTGAACCTCTGAAACCGTGAGCCAGAATGAAACCTTTCTCACTTTTGTTTTATTTCTTTTTTTCAGGTGTTTGTCACAGTGACAAAAAGCACTAACACAGTGACCGTATGCAAGTCACTGTAGTCACTGAAGATGTTTCAGGGCTGAGTTAGATGATGTCTAAAATACCTTCTGTGACTAAAACTCCCTGATTCATTCAAGCCTTACAATATGCTAGGCACAGGACAGGGGTTAATTAATTCATTAATTTATTCATTTATTTTTCCTGGGGACTGAACCCAGGGGCATATTACCACTGCACTACATACCCAGGCCTTTTTATTTTGAAACAGGGTCTCACCAAGTTACCATGAGCTGGCCTTAAACCTGCAATCCTCCTGTCTCAGCCCCCCATGTCATCCTGGGATTATAGGTATGCACCATCATGGCCAGCTGGAAAGTAATTTCTTTTTCCTTTTTTATTGGTGTGTTATGATTATACATAATGGTAGAATTCATTGTTACATGCACATACAGAATTGGGAATTTCACTCCTTATACCTCTCCTTTCCTTCCCATCCTCTCTTCCCGGTCCCTTTCTTCTACTCTATTGGTTTCCCTTCTATTTTCATGAGACTCCTACACTTTTTTTTCCTTTTTTCTCTCCAGTTTCCACAAATCAGAGAATACATACCACCCTTGCCTTTCTGAGTCTGGCTGATCACATTTAGCATGATGTTCTCTAATTACATTAATTTCCCCACAAATGACATAATTCTGTTCTCCTTTATGACTGAAAAAAAAAAAACTCCATTGCAGCTGGGCATGGTGGTACATGTCTGTAATCCTAGTACTTGGGAGGCTGAGACAGGAGGATTGCAGGTTTGAGGCCAGCCTCAGCAACTTAGAGAAACCCTTTTTCAAAATAAAAAATAAAATAGTTCTGGGGGTATAACTTGAAAGTAGAATGCCTGTAGGTGGTTCAACCTCCAGTATAAAAAATAAAATAAAATAAAACAAAACAAAACAAAACAAACAAACTCCACTGTGTATGGATGACACTTTCTCCATGCAGTCACCTGTTGACAGACATTTAGGTTGGTTCCATAACTTGTCTATTGTGAATTGTGGTGCCATAAACAGGGGTATGCATGTATCACTATAGTATTCTTCAATTTTTTTAAAGATATGGAGTGGCCGGGCGCGGTGGCACATGTTTGTAATCCCAGTACTTTGGGAGGCAGAGACCGGAGGATCTGGGTTCGCGGCCAGCCTCAGCTCTCTCTCTCTCTCTCTCTCTCTCTCTCTCTCTCTCTCTCTTTCTCTACTTAGTGAGGCCCTCCGCAACTTCGTGAGACCCAGTTTCAAAATAAAGTATAAAAAATAGGGCCGGGGGTGTAGCGCGGAGGTAGAACACCCCTGGGTTCAATCCCCGGTACCGCAAAAAATAAAAAAATAAAAAATAAATAAAGATATGAAGTGGTGTAGCTGTGTCATATGGTGGTTCCATTCCTACTCTTTTGAGGGACCTCCATACTGATTTCCATAATGGATGTACTAATTTACAATCCCACTGACTGTGTGTAAACGTTCCTTTTCCCCCACATCCTGGCCAGCATTTATTGTAATTTGTATTCTTGATGACTGTCATTCTCATAGTAGTTTTGATTTGTGTTTCACAGGAGGGAATTTAGGATAATTAAGATAGTCTGTATTTTCAAAGCATGTATATGATAAGAAGGAAGTTCAACTTAGAATTCAGTTGAGCGAGCGTGAGGCTATGTAGTAACAACCATATGAAATAGGACAGGACAGGAGGGAATAGTCAATTAGGGCAGCATACTCAGAAAAGGCTCCACCTGCAGTGCAGAACATGGTACTGAGACTAATAGTGGCAGGAAGGAGTTAAGTGACTCGACGACTAATGTGGAACATTCCAGGGATGCAGCAACCATGAACCCAAGCTCAGGAGGGCAAGGCCATAGATGATGGTAGCTGTGGCCTCCTAAATGTTGAATCTACAGGAGCAGTGAGAAAAAAATCAGGGCCAAGAGGGGACACCATGACAGGGCCTGCACAGGATCTACTCCAGGAACTAGCTAGAGAGTCTACATAGAAACAACAGTGTTTAGATTGTGTGTTTTTTAAACTCTGATGATTTTTTTTATAGATTCTTAGCAACAATATGAAAATCCTTTGGTAGGGCGAAACCTGCTTCCCGTCATGAATTTTTGAAACATCGTTTCTGTGAAAAGGAGGCACCTCCCCTCTCCCCCAGGTTTCACATAACTAAAGGGGACCCTGCAGAACAAAGCAGCAGCAGGAGCAGAAATAGAGGCTGAATGTGGTGTAGAAAAAGATCAAGGAAGAAGACAAGATGGGAATTGCTGCCAAAGGAGGGAATGAGTTGAGGAGAAATGGTGGCTCATGTGCTCTTGAGCTTCGTGTCAATCTGGCCCTCATCGTCACAGTGTAGAGCACCCCAGTGTCCTGGGGATCAGGCCCTCTGGAAGCCATGCCCTTCGTCCCCCAGCTGCCTCTGCCTCACAGAGCAGTCGCTGGGAGCAGCACCTGCCCAATGTTTCAAAGGACTGACAACGGACTATACTTTCACAAAAATGACTTCAAATGTCATCTCTTAGTGAAAGAATAGGAAGATTACACATGAAAAGGTGTGCATACTCTTTAGCCAATCATAGAAGCCACCTGATTTTATGACTAGTTTTTGAAAAGGATATAGAGATCAAACTTCATGGCCAGCCCTACACACAAAGTTAGGCCTTTTCTGGGTAGACATTAACCATTTCCAGTGCTCACTCAAAGCTTTTGATCAAACACGCCATTTTTGTTCTTCTTAATATCACTCCACTCTCTTTGGTGTAATACGTGAGTTGATGGTGGAATGAGAAAAAAAAAAAGCTAAAAGTTGCTCATCTGTGACTAGAAGTGAATGTAATTCAAAAGAGAACAAAGAGTTCTTTCTGGTAATTTCATTTTGGGCAAGTGGAATGAAGCTTCATATCCCCAAATACATATCTTCACTTCTCAATATATCTCAAATTAATTTTGTCTCATCTATGTCTTAAGAAAATGTTCCTAGAACAGTGGAAATTCTATTATTTTGCCTTGTCTTTGGTTTCCGGACTCTCTTTCCTTCTTTTCCCAAGATATCTGTGTATGGAATCAGAGTTTTAGAAGTAGCTAAATATAGTTTAGATATAGAGGATATAGACACAGATGGATACATAGATGTGCATTTTTATAAAAATTTCCTAAGATTACATACGGGATAGAAATATCAGTCAACTTTTCAGATACATGAATGTCACTATTTAATAGTAGTTGTCTCAACTCTGCATCTCTACACAGAATCCCAGACTTAGTAGCTAAGACCTTGGAAACACAATGGTTCAGGGTAACACAGTGTACATGCTTACCTTAAAACCTCTCTGGTCTTCGATCTCCTCTGTTATAAAATGGGTTTAAGCCACTGCTATGGTTTCGATGTGCACCTCTGAAATTCATGTGTTGAAACATAGGGGGCAATATGATAGAGTGAGAGGCAAGGCCTTTAGAAGGGAATTATGTCATGAGAACTCCTCCCTCACAAAAGAGATCAAGACTCTTATAAAAGAGGCTTCACACAGAGTTCAGAATTTTTTCTTTTCCTGCTTTTCTGCACAGAGAAGACAGTGTTCCACCTCTCTGGAGGATGCAGCAACACAGCGCCACCTGGGAAGCAGAGACCAGGCCTTCACTAGACACTGAACCTGGACACCTTGATCTTAGACTCCCAGCATCCAGAACTGTGAGAGCTGTCAGTCCCTAACTACCAGGCAGGGCTGTAGTAAGGAGTAAAATGAAGTAATGTAAGTGAAAGTAAGTGTTCTGAAAGTATAAATTAGTCTATAAATGGAAGGTTCCATTATCTTTAATCAAAACCACCAGAGAAACATAAGCATTTTTCATCCTTATTGCACACCGTAAACAAATTTGAACTCCAAAAATGAAATCAGCCCAAAGTAAAATGTTAGGAATGACAATGAGTCATTTTTCACAACAAAGAATTGATTTTCCATAGATGTTCTTTCCTGTTGCATGTAAAGACCTATATCCATCAATGCCTAGATCCCCTGTTTTGACATCGGGTATAATTATGGCAGATCACAAAGCTGCCTGGGTGATGTTATTATCAGAGCCTGAAGCCACTAAGTTTCCTCCCTATTGAAGAGGGAGGGAAATGACAGGGTTTAAACAGTACTACTCTCAAGGCATTTTCGTTAACTAATTAAAAATAAAAGTTATTTTTTTTCAAGTATGTGATGCAAGCCTAAAACTTGGGATATTTGTGCACTATTCAGTTCAAAAATTCTGACCCTTTTGCGATCATCATTTGTAAGCAATGCTTTCTAACACCTACACTGACTGAATAATACAGATACTCTATTCATGCAGACAGCAGCAGCTTCTAGAACAGTTAAAATAGTTGCCAGATCTTCTTTAAAATTTTCTATTGTTTAACTGCCAAAACAAGCTATATTGTACCAATGTTAATTTACGCTCCATGATCATTGAACTATGGTTCTATGACATGCTAACACTGGGGAATTGGATGAAAAAAAAAAGGAAATCTTTGCAGTGTTTTTTGTAACTCTTCAATTTTTCTGCAAGTCTCAAAGTTTTTAAATAAAACTATTACAAAATAAATCCTTATAGCCATTAGTCTAGAAACTAGGCCTTCAAGAAATTAACCACTTGCTTAAAACTTATTACCACCAATTCATTCTATAAAGTAGCTAAGGAAGCTAAGTTACACAAAATAAAAAATAATAATTATAATGAGAAAAAAACAGCTAATATTTTTTGTAATAGTAATCACATATCAGAAATTGTCTTGAGTCGGGCGTGGTGGTGCATGCTTGTAATCCCAGTACTTTGAGAGGCAGAGACCGGAGGATCTGGGTTCAAGGCCAGCCTCAGCTCTCTCTCTCTCTCTCTCTCTCTCTCTCTCT